>NLAL01000022.1:0-87681 GCA_002374735.1 Metschnikowia sp. 13-106.1
CTACATGCTTTACGAAAGGGTGCAGAACTCAGTGGGTGTAACGCACTCTTACCCGTTGGTGGATGGCTTGTCACATGTCATCAACTCCAGACATGCAGGATTCAAAGGCCAGTGGTTTTTGGTGCGAAGGTGGTTTTTGGTGCGAAGGTGGTTTTTGGTGCGAAGGCTTGCATGGTATAGACATAAAAATGAGACAGTGTTTCAAAACGATTCAAAGCAGCGCGCCAAAATGGTTCAAACTACACGAGCAAATTAAACAACCACTATTTCAAAAAGGTTCATAGTTATGACTTAAAAATTGCTAAGGGTCAAAGTTTCGAAATAAACCGTTTATATGAAGTCGGTACTAAAAATCAAAAGCAGTAACTTTTGAATTATTGGTTTATTTAATTTTGCTAGTGTGGTTCATTTAATTTTGCTAGTGTGGTTCATTTAATTTTGCTAGTGTGGTTTGAAGCATTTTGCCGCGCTGCTTTGAATAGTTTCGAAAAAATCTTGAAAAAATGTATACGCAATTACGAGGTGCGGCCATGGAAGGAAGCAAGTGGACCTACAATGCTGCAAAAGGTATACTCCTTTTTATCTATACTATTTTATACTCCTTTTTATCTATACTATTTTATACTCCTTTTTATCTATACTATTTTATACTCCTTTTATACTCCTTTTTATCTATACTATTTTATACTCTCTTTTATACTCCTTTTTATACTCTCTTTTATCTATACTATTTTATACTCCTTTTTATCTATACTATTTTATACTCCTTTTTATACTCTCTTTTTATCTCTCTTATACTACACTCCCTGAATTCGGAAAACAGCATTTATAAAGTCTCTGCCTGAATATAAGACCTTCTAAGTAGCCTCATACTCAACCGTCTCTGGGGCACCCATATTAGTCTCAGTATTTTCCCATAAGCTCTTTTATATAGTGTTTGAAATTTCTGTTGATTTGACTTTCATATACTTGAGATCGTGAAATCTTAGAGCCACGGTCAAATGGTGAATATAGTCCAATCAACTCGCACCTTTTTATGATTACCAATCCAACAATATCAACGTATTGAGCCTTTCTTGTAACCGTATTGAATTGAGACTGTGTTTAACAGTTGCCAAGCTCTTGTACTAATATTTGGTACTAAATATCTGGTATCAATCCCGATACGACCACACGTCACGTGCCAGGCTATAGGCTTGAATACAGAATTCAAATTCGATATCCACGTAGTGTTCGTCTTTTTATAGTGGAGGTCTTCCCAACTATTTCTAAACTCTTTGCTACACTAAAAGAATAGTGGCTTGATCTTGAGCCAAACTATGGCTGCGTTCCGATAAACAGGCCGATAAACAGGCCGATAAATAGGCTGATAAACAGGCCTCTTAGGGGGATAAATGGCTGCAAAAAAGCTGTAGAAGCGTTCCAGTGAGATGGACCAACAAACGAGGGTTCTGCAACACAGTCAAAATTTAAACTTTTTTTCAATATTTTATGTTTTTTGTTTGTTTGTTTGTTTGTTTGTTTGTTTGTTTGTCTGTCGGAACGGACTTGGACTTCCACATTTCCTAAAATGAAGAAGAGATTACTCTTCCTAGAGTGGAACCAACATTCAATAAAACAAGAACTTTTTTGTGGAAAACATGGACAGTTTCAAAGAAAGTCCACAAACCAAACTAAAACGTCCTTATGTTAGAACTCGTTCAGGACTTTGGGATTTATAAAACAAAGTTATATCAGTTGTATATTCGAATATTATAATATGCTTTAAGATATTCCTGTGGATTCATCTCATCAGGCGAACCTGCTACTTTTATATACTTCCTTACTGCTTCGGGTAACCCTTGAGGGATTTCTTGAAACAGCCGGCCACAGGATTTGAAACATCGCAATGTTTCACATTGACCCGGAGAAGTCCTTTTCAGGAATTCTCCCTGGCGCGGGCATATTATATGCATTCACGTGCATGGAGCCTAGCGCCCAGTATTCAAGTCTCCTCGAATACTAACCTTCACACCATCATATTCATGAGGGATTCCCATCATCATATTCATCAGGGATTCACACTATCATACTTATGAGGGATTCCCACTATCATACTCATGAGGGATTCCCACCATCTCATATTCATGAGGGATTCCAACTATAATACTCATGAGGGATTCGACATACATTGGATGTTTGGAGATTGGTCACTGGAATTTACAAGACTGGCTTTCAAACTTGGAAGATTGTCACTAGACGTGAATGTCGTTAGAGTCGGAAGCTCCCGATGCAGGTGAACTAGAATCGGAAAAGGTCTCAGGTGAAAGTTCAAAACAGTCGGAAGACGCTGGAATGTACGGACAAAAAATGGCAGATTGAAAAATGTCACAGAAAATAAATGTGTCAGAACTAATGTCTGCAAATTTGGAGAAGGTTCGGAAGAAGGCGCTAAAAAAGCATTAGAGTTGCAGACTACCATCAGAACTGGAGGTCAAGTGGACATCAATACCTCGACAAGACGCAGCATATGCTCATACTAATTCATATTTATTAACACTTATAGCCATGAGTTTCTGAAGACTCTACACCAAGAGTTTCTCTACACACCATTTTTTTCGTTCTTGTCAACGTACCAAAATGGTTCAAACCAATGCACCAAAAAGGTTCAAACCAATGCACCAAAATGGTTCAAACCAACGCACCAAAATGGTTCAAACCAACGTACCAAAAAGGTTCAAACAAACGTACCAATTTAAATGCTTGTCTCCTCTTATCATGATGAAATATATAAATTCGATCAGATGAATGAGTGATGAAGATCAAAAGTCGTTATGTCATACAAAAGCTCAAAATCTAGGACTAACACTAAAGCTAAAAAGCAATAGTCATTCAGACTATACATTCTAATTGCCATTCAATATTAGTTTTCAATATTAAATATGGCTTGTTTAGGTGTTACTTATGTTTTTTTTGGGTACTAGCTGGTAAGTTATAGTTTAGATTATCTAAGCCATGATTCTTATAACTTATTATCAAGCAATACTTTTCAAAAGGTGGGGACTAACTATTATCATCAACAGGTATATACCTACATTTCCATGTACCACATCAGGTATGTCTTTATTCTATCGAATATTTATGAAATCCTATAGTTAGTCTCAGTGGGATTCCAACTATCATACTCATGAGTGGTATGGTTTGAGACTGAGCCTAAGCTAAGCCTTGTTGGTGAATCTACCGACACTAGATACTCAATTCTAGTGCTCGTAGGATTCTTCCTAACGCCTTGGGCTTCAACGGTATCTTCCAGGTTAAGGCCATGAAGGCCAATCCAAAGACATTCAGGACCAAACCAGAACCATCGAGGTCACTCAACATAAGATATTCAGAAGTATAGGTTTATATATTGTTAGAGTGCATACGGCGTACTCTACGCATACAGGGATTGAGGATCATACAAGCAATAATAGCCATACACAACAAGACATAATAAGGTATCCTATATAATGGAGATGTTAATATGAAAATCGATGAAAGATGAATGAAGTAGTATTAAAAAGCAGCTGGGTCTGTAGATAGATAAGGATATGGAATAGTGATGTATATATGAGGATTTGGAATAGTGATGTATATTTAAGGATTTGGAATAGTGATGTATATATAAGGATTTGGAATAGTGGTAGGTGCTAGATTCTTATGGAACGTTCATGTACTAAATTATCTTTCGTTGATGGTTCTCCGGGGGAGGAATCGGCTACATAAGTAGTCGACACCTGGTCACCTAGTCACCTAGTCACCAGTCGTTTCTGAGTCCTTGTCGGAAAACTCTCCACATTCCATACTGTACCTTATGTTCGTCACACCCCTAGTACCTCGTACAGTGATAGATGAGACTGCGTGATGGAATGGACATTGCTGGGATCTGACGGCGTAGAATCCATGCTCTAAGGTAAAGCCCTGCCTATAGTAGAGCTAACAGTCATGTTCTGTGTACACAGTCATAGTATGTGTGATGTAGTAGTATACACAGCCATAGTATGTGTGATGTAGTAGTATACACAGTCATAGTATGTGCAGTGTAGTAGTCTCCATAAGTCTCCATTTAACCCCATAGCCCCATAGTAGGAATGCATAGTCATAGAGTATGATAAAGATAGTCATGCAACAATGGTGTAGATCAATATAGCAAGGTAAAAAACTGAATCCACGGCAAATAGTCATAGTAAGTAGTCTTCATTGTCACGCGGATAATTGTCCAGCAATAGCCTGCCATTTGTAGATGTCACTTTAGGCATGCCAAGCCACCGCTACCTATGAACATGTCTTGGTATCTCAGAATCTCTAGTTCCATTCAGATTAACTAAAGACCCACCAAAGTCAAAGTAGCACAAGTCAGTATAGTTAGTAGTGTAGTTGGTATAGCTAGTAGTATAGTTCGTATAGCTAGTAGTGTAGTTGCCATTCTCGACACCATCAACGGTGACTTGAGTGTGGAAAATAGCCTGGACTAAGTAGCGCTCTTTGTCCAGAACAAGAGGTGATAATGACCGAGTAGTATGCTCTTTAGTAACAGTCTTAACCTCAGAAGAGACAGTCACAAGCAGACTCGGACCTGAGACTTACCAGAGACTACTTCCTACTGGATACTAGATACCAGAGAATGGAATCCGAAGCAGTATTGGTAGTTAGTAGTGTACTGCAGTATTGGTAGTCAGCACCACGATTGCGGCATAGGCTCACATATTGGATCTTGTAGTAGTGTAAATCAATAAACCTTAGGAGTATTTTTGAGGAAATAATGTCTGTTGTTCACTGATAATTGTCCTGGATGGATAGGCTTCTGGCCCTCTCTTTTTCTCCTTGCAATATAGACAAGTTTTAGCCAAGTAACCCAAACTGTAGCTAGTTACTTTGCTGATCCTGTGGGTATTTCAGGATTTAAGAAGATCAAAATTATTAGAAGCCACAGAATTCAAAGGTGTGCATCTAACTGATTAAAATGTTAAGTCAAGATTGACAATCTGCAAAGTGGGTAGTATAAATATTCCCCATGGCCCAAGAACTAAAAAATGACTGGACTTGACTGAATTGTCCTGGACTTCTAGGTCTTGCCAGGTGTGTCAACTAATAGTAAAAAGTAGAATAAAATAGATCATGTAATGATATAGTGTACTACACCACAGTGTCTATTATCGTAGTGTAGTGTAGTGTATTTCCTTTGGAGTGGTATAGTGTAGTATTGCATCGTAGTGTAGTATTGCATCGTAGTGTAGTATTGCATCGTAGTGTAGTATTGCATCGTAGTGTAGTATTATTGTAGAATAGTGTATAAGAATCCTTTTGCATGTATGGAGTGACATATAGAGACCCATCAATAAGTCTATCACCAGTGACGTAACGGTATTCTAATGTACTATGTAATAGTAAGTACACTATACTGTCAACACTATTCTTGTTAGTCTCTGAACTGGGCTGATCCATAGTAGCCTTCACCACGTCTTCTAGTTTAAGCAAGAAGGTACTCATATCTCCACTTTCAAAACCAGTTCCTTAAAAAAGCATAGGGCCAAAACCACATCACATTTCACTGCAATCGGCTTATTAAATTGGCGTTTGAGGGTGGCTGTAAATATGACGGCCACCTGACTTCACTACCCATCAACCACAATAGTGTAACCTGACAAGTAGCCTATACTAAGTCTTATTTATGCCACCAGAAAAAAAACTGTCCCCCAAAGTGTATCCGAGACATAAAAACAAGCTTCTTCTATTTGGTATCAAATTATTGCTGAACTGGCGGAACCCGCTGCTTTTATACTTTGCCTTGACGCATGCCAACCCCGCAGTGTTTCATGTTGGTAGCCACAAACACAAAAAGACACATATATAAGGCCCGCCTGCCCCTGCTGATTTACTGCCCGCTTTTTCTCCTTCTCTTTATCTCCTTATTCCTGCCCAACATCTCCCCGTTCTTATCCCCTCTTACGATGGTGTCCACCCGATAATCACACCTATTGGTGGCCTTCCTAATCTGACTACAATGAAACCTTTCCACCCCTTTCCTATCTACATTTACCCCTCATTGACTTGACTTTTGGAAACGCCCCTGCTCCTATTCCAGGGCATCCTGCACACACCCACATTTCCTTCCATCACCATGGAGATTTCATGCCCGAGACGCGCCTGCAGTCCAACACGTGGAGCATTACTACCAAGCCGGGCGACGACCGAACATTCTTTTTGGTCTGCATTTTGATGATTTTTAAAAACAACCGGATTTAGCTTTCAAAAATACCCAAAACCGCCCGGAAAACCCTACTATAACCTGAAACAGTCCCTGAACTATCCGGTGCGCACGTGACGTGCCAGTGGCGCTCTGCGCGTACCTAAGGGCTGAAAATTAGACCCGAAAAACTAACCAGAATTCACAAGACACTTGCCCTCTTGTTCCCGATTTATCTGAACTAGTTTGAAAATAGCCCAGCGACTGCAGACTCCGCTTGCATTTTCCATCGTTTATTTTTGAAATCTCTACACCACAAAGACTCGGTTGGCCTATATTTTACGCAGGACATCTCCACCCACAGTGATTTCGTCAACCATCACAAGCCCGGCAGCTCCAGTGTTCATTTAAGGGCAAAGATTACGTCTATTACTGAAATATCTAAGCCCCGAGACCTGAATAAACACTCGGAAATAGACCTGAAACAACCACACCGGATTTCTGAAGATCTGAAACACACATCATACTGTCCAGGATATTCAACCTGGCCCTCACAAAACAAGTCTTTCCCAAAATGATACAGCTCCAGTACATGGCGTCGTGGGTGCCTGTGTTTGTGTCAGCCATGGAAGGCGAGTTGGCAGCCAAAAACTACGAGCCTCCCTTCACCACATTCCAGTTTGCAACGGTCAACCGTCAGGGGTTCCCACACACACGCACGCTAATCAACCGGGGATGGCTATTCGACGATAAAACCACAAATGTGCTTACATTCGTCACCGACAAGCGCACGGACAAGTACCAGGAACTTACAGAGAACGACCGCTTTGAGGCGGTGTTCTACTTTGAAAAGTCCCGCAAGCAGTTCCGATTACGGGGCCATGCCCGGCTTCTTGACGACAGTCACGTGCCGCAGTTGGATTTGGAAAGAATTCAACCCCAGCATATTATCGACATGAACTCGCAGGGCAATTCCAGCGACGACGAGCCTGAACGTACACAGGACGGGAACGGCGATGACTCCGACGATGGGCTTTTGTTTGGGAAAGCCCCGGAGAAGAAGGAGAAGGCCCGGGGTGCGTCTGTGCAGTCCACGCCTTTGGCATTTCCCATAATATCGCCCAATGTAGTCAGCGACATCCAGAAAAACGGCAGCATGACGTCCATGTCTTTTGCCAATCTCCAGGACTTGGGAAGCATGGAGTTTTCGGCGCCTAGTCAGGAGGAGTGGAGTGCGGAGATCTCAAGGTTATGGAAGAACATCTCCAAGGGCTTGAAGCTGTCGTTCCGAGGCCCACCTCCAAGAGCTGAGTTGGACGAGACGAACCAAAAGCTCATTGACAAGATATCACGTGGGGTGGACGGAAAAAAGGAGGAAAGTGGCATGAAGAACTTTGCTGTGGTGGCCATGTTCATTGATCACGTGGACTACTATGATGATGAGAAGAAGCGTCGTTTCTTCTATGACCGGGACGAGACCTTTCACTGGCACGAGATGGAGGTGTGTCCATGATTGAAACATACTGATGACACGTACCAAGACACATACTGATCTTTGTAAAGAGAAGAGTCACGATACTAAGGATGGTATATTGAGTCTGGTGATTAGAGTCATTATGAGATATGATTAGACTGAGTCAAGGTATGGACTATAACTATCCATTAGACCGTGGTAGTGGAATAGGGCTGAAGTCAAGGCACAGCAGTATTGAGGCAAAGCAGGTCCAGCGACAGCAGCTTAGAGCAACAGAAAAGGTGATGACTATGGAGTCCACCATGAGGACGATTTAAGGTCCGTGAAGCTCACAGTCATTGATTTCATTGTGTCTGCTGAAAGTTCCTGCAGAAGAGCAAAGGTCCATGAGCTTACTTTCCCCTTGGAATCCACAGAGGAGCATTTTTGACACAGTACACGTCGGCACAGCCGCACGGCTTGACCTTGCTGATATCGGTTTGCATGTCCTGTACGATCAAACAGGGGTGGTAGTTTGGAATCTGCACAGGGCTGGAGCTGTGGGAAGGTGGAATATACACACTCTTGAGCGAGTGCTCCAAAACCAGAGAGTCCATGAGAAAACGAAGAAGAGGAATAAAGAAAAAGAAAAAGAGGAGGGAAGACAAGAAGAACAGGAATTTAAAAGATGAAAGGAGGAGGCCGTTTATATAAGGACATGTGGATTTACTGATAAGCGCATGCCGATGGGTCCGGATAAAAGAGGTGTGGTGCTCCCGATAGCACGGGGGCGCGCCAAAAGAAACAGCCAGAGCAAGGCATCTGCTAGCGACGCATTGCGCCAGCCATGCACTTGGAAGGTAATTGCTACCGAGCAATGTCCAAGGCTAAGCTATAACTTGGCAAGACCCCTTAGGAGAGTCTACAAGCTGGAAAGCCGGTGGTTCAGATTTATCATTCTGTGGCTGTGTGCAGTTGTGTATCAATATGCCGGAATATACGACTATATACAGTAGTACAAACTATCTGCGGGACTATACTCAGGAAAACCCATATCAAAGCACCTTTCCTGGCTCTGGAGAGTGCCGTTCTCATTATAGAATCGGCAATGCATTCAACATAATTACCAGTTGCATATCTGTATATATAGCCAAATAGACAGTGACCGGGCCAAGTATTAGCTTTGAACTCTGTACACCAAACTGTATACTGGTGTACGGGTGCGAGTGAATGTACTGGTGCGGTGAATTTTCACTACGACTACAGCATGGAGTATTTTCAATGTACATTATAAGGCCTAAGAATTAGTTCTCCTTTTCTTGTTGCTCCTTCAAGACTCTCTTGACGATCTTTTGCTCCTCGATCAAGAAAGCTCTAATGATTCTCTCCTTGACACAGTTGGCACATCTGGAACCACCGTAGACTCTTTGGACGGTCTTTCTTCTCTTGGAGATTTGAGCGTATTCTCTTGGTCTCAAGGCAGCAATACCTGGAAGAGCGTTTCCACAGTCTCCACACTTGACCTTGGAGGCTTGCTTCTTGACGTGTTGGGCAACCAACTTTCCACCTGGGGTCTTGACGACCTTGATCTTGTTAGATCTGGTGTTGTCTAATTGTTAGTATAAAGAATGGGATAAGATGGTGAAGCAGTAGTAGTGAAGGAAGTGGGTCTAGACCTTCATAGCAGTGAATGCGGGAATGAGTACAGAATGTTGAAGATGTTCAAGATATTCAAGACTTCAAGACTTCAAGAGTTCAAGACTTCAAGAGTTCAGGAGTTCAAGACTTCAAGACTTCAAGAAAGTCTCATATTTGTTCACTTCACTGCTCAATCTTTCTGTTCTGTTGGTTCGTTGTCATTGGGGACTTGTTCTCGGTTGTTCATTATGGGCTCAGTCTAGTCCACTTTTCACTGGATTGCTGAATTCACTAATCTGTTCACCGGAAGATGGCGAGTGTCGAGAGCTCGCGGGGGGCACACATACATGGAGTTTGTCTTCTGTAAGTAACACGTCCAGCCATTGTTGTAAATGTAGTTCAGTGGAGAGGGGAGAAATTGATGAGAATTTTTTGCGTGGTGCGGTGGAGGATGGCTCCTGCACGCGCGCGTTCGATGCGGGTCACGTGTGTATAAGGGAATTAGGGCACCAGCCCTCGCGCCTTCCCTCCGCACCGCCTCCGCACCGTCCCTCTAGTTTGCATGCACTACCAATCAGTCAGTCAGTCAGTCAGTCAGTCAGTCAGTCACCCAATCGGTAAAGTAGTGTGTAATATATTAGGATGTAGTATGCAGTCATTAACCAGTGTATACTGAGTGTGTACTGAGTAGTCATTAGTGTCAGGTCCTCCTTCGGTAGTGCTCTGACTATTGAAGTGCTTACTGATTTTTGGAGTACTTATCTCTAAGGTCAACTATAGATAAATGTCTAGTTTCTCCTTTACTTTTGGGTACTTCTAATCTCTTAGTTGGTTTTAATGATCTAAAAAACGTAGGAACCCCTTTTTCATATCTGTTTTATTTATTTCTAATCTAACTATTACGAACTGTTAGACCCACCATGGGTAGACACACTACCCATAGAGGTATTGTTCGAGCCTACGAATGCCAATGACTCATCCATTCACCTTACCTCGTGACTTGGACTCATCATTTCGTCTTACCTCGTGACTTGGACTCATCCTTTCGTCTTACCTCGTGACTTGGACTCATTCATTCATCTTACTCCGTGACTTGAACTCATCCTTTCATCTTACCTCGTGATATGGCGTTTAACCACCATGCTCCACTTCTGGTATTCACAGCTTAGCTATATGATCACTAGGATTCCCACCTACTGGGAATGTGTCGGCGAATAAATACACAAAACAGAGTACTGGACGTAACCAGAATCTAACACGAACCTTTTAGTATTATTTTATAAACTCACCTGAATTTAATTTAGAACTGAACTAAGATGTAAATCAATAACTAAAGAGATGGATATAATCAACTTAATCCGAAAGGATGCAGGCTTGAATCATAGTGATATTGATTATTCTGCTCTTAAAGAGCTATAAATTCAATAAAATTTATATATCAATCATTAAAACCAATACTATTTTTTAACGTTGTTAAAAAGATGAGCACTTCTAAAGTATACCAATATGTTGAAAACTATTAATACCATTAATATTCCAAGTAAATACAAAATTACTAATACTACTACTACTACTCTACTACTCTACTACTCTACTACTACTACTACTAATACTACTACTACTACTAATACTACTACTACTACTACTACTACTACTACTACTACTACTACTCTACTAATACTACTACTACTACTCTACTAATACTACTACTACTACTCTACTAATACTAATACTACTACTCTACTAATACTACTACTACTACTACTACTACTGTTGTTGTTGATGCTGGTCTTGATAGATCTACTTCGTAGGGAGTAACAGTAATAGCCAGTGAGTGGTAGTAATAGCCAGTGAGTGGTAGTAATAGCCAGTGAGTGGTAGTAATAGTCAGTGAGTGGTAGTAATAGTCAGTGAGAGTAATAAATATTAATAGTACTTCTTGTAGTATTTAGAAAGACTGAATCAAAGTTATGGAATCTACGCTGTTCAATGCTAATGGCCATTCTAAGAGTCACAAAACATGCAAACATGATATTTTAAGTAGTATGAAACCGCACTCTACACTCTAGCAATATACACAGGCAGTTAGTATAAATCTATATTAGTTTAAGTAGCAGTAGCAGTAGTAGTAGTAGTAGTAGTAGCAATGACCTTTAAAAAAGGGTCAATATTCTGAAACAATCCTTGCCATTATTCTAATGGAGAGGTCTTTCCATTTCAGTGCACTTCCGAAGTCGGTAATTTTCTAGGTCCATATCCAATGAGATATTATCCTACCATCAAAGGAAGTGTTAAATAGCATATGTGTAGTGCTCTACAAATACAGGTACGCCCCTTCGAATGCCCTTCTGCCGAGTATTTAAAGATGGACAAAGTTTCTTCTGAGGAATCATCAACGAATATAGTTTCGATATAGTACACGTAAATGTACTAAAGAACATAATAGGAGTAAAGTATCGTAAAGTCATAAGGATTAACAGCTTGCGCTAGCAAAAGATTATGTCATCAATGAGAGGTCAGACAAACCTAAAATTAATTGCTACCAAACAAATCAAGCCACGATTGCAAATCCCCCCTTCTACTCATGTCCGTTTTTAACCGAAATAAAGCACTACCTTTACCCTCAGAAGTCATAGAATACAGTATAGATATGCTACAACAACATGCAACATAATCGAAGCTTCTGCAACATTTTTGGATTCCCCATGGTTGGTTCAATGGAACTACAACTACCAGTACAATGTATGGATGTGGATAGATAGACTATACTACCAAATAACGAGGTGATGAGAGCTACTAAGAGTTAGTGGAAATCTATCCAAGTCTTTTTCCTGCGTCTTTTAGTGTCTAGTATTAGTGTCTAGTATTAGTGTCTAGTATTAGTGTCTAGTATTAGTGTCTAGTATTAGTGTCTAGTAATAAGATACAGACCTATTTTAGTATCTAGTAATAATAGATATTATTTAGTGCTAAACTGAGGAGGAAGGTAAATATCCCAGATATATAACGGGGCCTTTGCCATATCCATTACTGAAGTAGTAGTAGTAGAGTAGTAGTAGTAGTAGTAGTAGAGTAGTAGTAGAGTAGTAGTAGTAGAGTAGTAGTAGTAGTAGTAGTAGAGTAGTAGTAGTAGAGTAGTAGTAGAGTAGTAGAGTAGTTAGAGTAGTACACAATATTTGGTCCACTAAATGCAGGACACTAATCATAGGAATATTATAAAGCCCCGCCATCTGACCCTAACAATGGCCATTTTATGGTGCCACTCGTCTAACACCATTGAATGTAGACTTGGGAATCCCATCAAGCTTTATCAGTTGTTTCTTTCTGGTGCTGTGGCGTTTCACTGTATCAATAAACTATTGTGCTATATACAGGCATTCTGGACTCCATCTAGAAAGAAGTGTTCAAAAAGTATGGTTTTGTATGAGAGTATATTAAGAGAAGGCATGGTTTCCGATGTGTTTCATGAGTGTTTCAGAATTGTTTCAGCCATATATTACGTATTTTGTACTTTTGGTTTGCAATACATCAGTAATTGGTCATTGTGAGACAAAACATGATCAATATAAGAACTCGTCAAAAATCAGTCAATAGTTTTTTTCTTCAAAGAACTTTTTTAAACATCTCAATGAGTCCCTTTAATTGATTTGCATGTTTTAATGTCGGCTTTATGGGTGTACTATGGGCAGATTAAGTGTATGGTTATGAGCCCGAGCCTCCGGTCCACTGGTACGTATACACCAAGTAGGTATGCAGATAAAGTACTAAGCTTAAATACTTATGCAAGATGGTTTGAAGATCAGCAAGTTCAAATACTACTTCACTAGGTTATCACAATACCAATATACCAAATATTACAAACTGTTAGATGCAAATGGTAGGTGCACGACCCCGAGTCTATAACAAGCCAATTAGACGTCTATCACCCCAACATCTTATATCAGACACTTTTCCTCTCATATAGTGTATATGCAGTAACGCAAGCTTTTACACTACTACCAACAGAGAATATTCAGAAACACATCGTACTGGTAGTGTTAGTCTATATAGTCCAGTAAGCACTCCACCCTAAACTATCACCATCTCCATCACCATCTTCATCACCATAACTACTACATACTCGTCTATAATTTATATCGTACTCCAAGCTTCATCATCTTACCCTATTCATACTTGGCTCCATAGTATTCTATGCCCCACCTTATTACTCATAAGCTATACTTTTATTACTCATAATGTTAGATTCCGGTTTCGTCAGGTACTCTGTTTACTATGTTCATTCGCCGATGATTCCTCCTAGGGAGGAATCTGAGGTACTTAAATACTTTTACAGAAAAAGGGCGTGCGACTTAGCACGGGAACAATAGCACTGAACGCCGTCCCAACAGCGTGCGATGTTGGGTCTTAGCATCTTGGCATGGCCATTGTTAGGATTAGACAGCGAGGGCTTAAAATACCTCCATAGGTAGGATACTACCTGGTGGATCTAACACATAAGCTATACTTTTATTACTCATAAGCTATACTTTTATTACTCATAAGTCATACTTTTATTACTCATAAGCTATACTCTTAACGACTCTAGTGTCATAGTTGATACTGAGCTCCATAAATTAGGCGTGTACTCAGATCCCACTCTGACTTCATGTTCTAGATTCTGCTTATAGTCACTATAGTCTAAGTCACTATAGTCTAAATCCATGGCTTCTTTTGAGAGTTGATTATGTATTACTGTATACTCTTACACGTACGATGATGTAAGAGTATAGTATATATCTTATGTATTACAGGATACTGGAGAGTATAAGAGTCATGTAAGTCCTATGGAGATAGGTAGTACGGTAGGGTATGTCAATACTAGGGACCACCTTCAGACTACGATGGAGTAGTAGAGCAAGAGGTGTTGTCCACAGGCATAACTGCATAAGTTTAAGTATTATAAAGGTGCAACTGTAGTGGTCTAAGCTCATCGAAGGATACTTCTGAGTACTACCTTGAATAACTGTACAAGGAAGTAGTTAGTTGTTCAAATGTACAAGTGAGCAGTTAGTTGTACAAGGAAGTAGTAAGCAGTGTAAGTGTAGAGCAGTCAGTAGTGTATAGACTCTATTACTGTTATAATGACCAATTCCTCCGTTGGTATCACCAAGCCGTCTGCCATAAAGAAGACCATCTTTAGTAGTTAGTCGAGAGGATTGTAGCCCCAGTTTCACACTTTTGAACCTGCCTGGACTCTTCTAGATCACCAACCATCACCAACCATCACTAACCATCACTAACCATCACTAACCATCACTAAGTATCAAATATCACTAAGTATCAAATATCACTAAGTATCAAATATCACTAAGTATCAAATATCACTAAGTATCAAATATCACTAAGTATGATACGGGATAATTTATCAAATACTATGCACTACTATAGAGTGTGGAGTATGGAGTATAGAGTATACAATAGAGTATACAATAGAGTATACAATAGAGTATGGAGTATATGGAACAGTAGTACCATAAACTCCCACTTCTACTCACGCACTTCTACTCAGCATTCCCCACCAATTTCTGTCTTTTTTTCTGTATATTTGTTTCTGCTTATGCTATGTTTTAGTTCTTACAACGGCCTTCTCCAAAATTGCATTACACGGTATTTGTGAGCTCCATATTCCATACACCTAACTCTAACCTTTGAACTCTATACGTTATATTGCTTATTCTCTATACCCTCCTATAGCCTATAGTCTATGCATTTAGCCAATGGTCCATTTCCTAGTCTACTCCGTACTCAACACCGTGTAGTCTATACCCTATGGTCCATACTCTTTGATACACTGGATTAACAGCCTGAGTACTACTATGTTCTTCAAACTGATACTCCATCATGTATACTCTGGTGACTGGTGACTGGTAACTGGTGACTCTGGTGCACTAGCTCTATACTGGCTATAATGTGGTACTAATTGCTCCATCACTAACTGTACTAACTTCTGGATGAACTTATTCACCATACGGTCTAGAGCTCATACCCCAATTCTAGCCTCAGCATCAGACTATCGAATCCCATTCAAGTAGAGTTATCTCAATATTAAATGAGTCAGTAGTCAGTAGTCAGTAGTCAGTAGTCAGTAGTCAGTAGTCAGTAGTCAGTAGTCAGTAGTCAGTAGTAGTCAGTAGTAATCAGCAGTAGTCAGTAGTAGGCAGTAGTCAGTAGTCAGTAGTATAGGGTCAGGAATGGAATGATGCATATTAGAAAGAAGGAAAAATATTGATAAAGGATGAACTTCTCCATATTTCCTTATATATGTACTCTTTTGGTGTAAGAGTATAGAGAGTGCCATGGAACTACATTGGCTTCTGAATAATTTATTACTATACTATACACCTGTACTGCCTCAGTACGGAGCCACGCCAAGGCCTGAGACTGCCTTCAGGTCCTTAGGTTCTCTTTCCACTAGATCCACCACCTCGGCTGGTGCTGGATCCTTGGAGCTCTGAATCTGGAGTTTTACTTCTCCAGGAATAAATAGTTCGTCATCATATTGGTTCTTGCATTTTCATTTTCATTCCATCATTGGGTTCTTTTCATTCCATCATTGGTTTCTTTTCATTCCATCATTGGGTTTTTTCATTCCATCATTGGGTTTTTTTCATTCCATCATTGGGTTTTTTTCATTCCATCATTGGGTCGTTTTCATTCCGTCATTGGGTCGTTTTCATTCCATCAATGGTCCTTTTCATTCCATAAATGGTCCTTTTCATTGGGTCCTTTTAATTCCACCATTCCCCTACATCATTTTGTCACTACAACTCGGAAAACTCACGTATAATCTTCACCTTTCCGGATCCATAGTACTTCTCGTAATCGGCTTCTCCACATACATTGTTGTAGTCGTCGTCAGTCTCCACAAAATGGTAGACGGTCCCCACGCCCAAATCTGCAGCAGCCTTGACGTTGATGGCGGAATCATCAATGAACGAAAGTCTCTTGGGGTCCTGCACACGCACCATGTCGAAGCAGTTAAGGAAGAACTTGGCCATTGGCTTGCAAATGATTGGGGTTTGTGCGTAGTCACAGAAGGTAAGGCCATCGAAGAGATCGCCAAGACCCAAAAAGGAAATCACCCGGAGCGCATGGTTCTTGTAGGCGTTGGTGATGAGCCAGAAACAGTCATAGCCACCGGTCTGCTTGATTTCCACCAACTTGCGGCGGAGCACCTCATTATAATCGAGCACGGCATGCAAGTCAAGCAGGTCGTCCACCTTGGAGTTGTACTCCAACGCATCCACCTGGTGGTTTCTGACCAAGCCCTCCAAGGCCAAGCCATAAGTCTTGTAGTAGTTCAGGTGCAAGTCATGGGCATCTTGGTCGCTGAGCAGGAGGTGGGTCTTGAAGAACTGGTGGATTTTAACCTGCATCATGTCGTGGATTTCCGTGGACCTCAGGTAGAGACAGTTGTCGATATCGAAAAGGAACACTTTCTGGAACTGGGTGTCTTGGGGCACAGGTCCAAAGCCATACTGGAGGTGGACCTGGGTGCCAGGCCTTTTTTCCTGGATCTCAGGGTTGTTGTATATCACGGCGGGCATGTTTTTGCAAGAAGAAAGAAATGTATGGGCCGGAAGATAATCCACCAATTTTGTTGCCTTAATGTATGCATTAGATAAACGTGCGTTCCTGCAGCTAACGCTTGTTCTGCTGATTGGGTACCCCAGTATTATCTGCCCGGGCCCAAGCAGAATGAGAGGGGACATGGATATGCGACGTTCCTGTAGCTAACCATGTGCTGGCTTTTTCTTTGCTGCTCAACCCCTATTAGGTGTTCTCAACAACTGGAACTGCATGGACACCACTCTTAATTATAACCTCAACTGCATACACCAAAATTGCAGCCCACCTGTCAACTCCACCAAAAAGTCACATATAATTTTTTATGTGCCACAAAGTTTACATTTGCAGTAATGATAGATTGTGGCATGTTCTTGGAGTGTTTTGATAAGGGTATTTATTGAAAAGAGGTAGTTGTTGATAAGAGGGTATTTGATAAAAGAGGCTGTGGAAATGGAGGTAAAAGAAAGGTGAATTGGCCGCATTTATATATTTTTGAAAGAGCGGGTTTCCCCTCATTTATGGTTTTGTGGACGTCGCAAGGGGGTGGCGGTTTTTGCAGCCACTCCAGAAATTGTCTATATAGGCACCGCTTCCCACTTCTACTTCCATTACCATCACACACTGCCTTCAGAGCAAATAACTGAGTAAAGACTCAGAGACTCTTGGCTAATAATTTATAAGGGACTAATGGGGACTGATTAATATTGGAGCAGAGTTGGTTTTAATGGTTGGGCAATTTAGCAGTTTGAAGAAGTGACTGATAGTTTGAATAATTCCACAAATGAAATCTCAGGTCCTCGAATTTCTCCTTACTTCAGGCGCTTTATCCAAACCTACTGTTGCACAGAACCAATTTGATTTATCTGATTTGAGGAATCTGAATAATTAGACCAAGTTGACCAGATTTATCGATCAAATGAAGAAATGAAGAAATGAAGAAGTGAAGAAGTGAAGAAGTGAAGAAGTGAAGAAGTGAAGAAGTGAAGAAGTGAAGAAGTGAAGAAATGAAGAAATGAAGAAATGAAGAAATGAAGAAGTGAAGAAGTGAAGAAGTGAAGAAGTGAACAATTTGAACAATTGAATAGTTGAATAATTAGCAGTTGAGCAGTTGAGCAGTTGAACAGTTCAATTGTCCGATTTTAGTATTGAAATAATTGGACAAGTTTCAGAATTGGGGATTTCGAAACTGAAGGTTTGAATACTGAGACAATTGAACAGTTGAATAATTTGCCAAATCACCAATTTGACCAGTCTAACGATTCTGAATATTTTGACTATTAGACCTATTAATTGAACAATCGGATTAAGAAAGGGGACATGTGGAGAATTGGACAATTTGAAGAATTAAAGAAGTGACAAATTATACCGTTTTGACCAATTAAACAATATGGCCAGTCTGAAGAATTGACCAATTCGAATAAAAAGATGAATTTGATTTGATTGGCTGATTTTGACGATTAAGACAATTGGACATTTGAATAAGCGGGAATTTAGAAGCTTGACTGATTGGACCAAATTGAGCAATTGAGGAATTGGGAATTGATTAAGTGGTCAATTTGATCGATTCGAACAACAGTTTGACCAATTGAAGAATTAAAGACTTGAGGGATTAAAGTTCCGATTAATAATACCAAGCATGTCAATTCTTCCAATTAGAGTTTGACGCGTTACAATCATCCCAATTGAACAACTGCGAATTGCCAATTCCCAGTTGCAAACTGACAGTTAATTTGGTTCTCGAGTCCTTTAAAAGCAGGTGGCATAACTTGCATACCCAGAACCGATTCCACTAAGATACAGAGGTAGAGAGGAGAACTCAGAGTGAGGACTTGATACATACCAGTGCATAACGAATCGAATTGATGGACTATAAACTCCAGATTTGCCTGAATCACAACTTGGACTCTTCCTTTTCCACGGCGATCACTTCCATTTCCAAGTCAACGCCCAAGGGCAATTGCTTGACGGCAACACAGGATCTAGCAGGCTTGTGCACGTTGAAGTACTTGCCGTAGACGCCATTGAACTCAGCAAACTGGGTGTCCATATCGGTCAAGAACACGTTGGCCTTGACGATGTGGTTCAAGCTAGAGTTGGAGGCCTCCAAGATATTGGACACATTCTGGATCACCTGTTCGGCCTGCTCAGCAATAGAGGGGTTTCCGGGCAAAGGCTTGTTGGCGGGGGTGTAAGGGATCTGGCCCGAAACATAGATGAAACCTGGCGTTAGTTTATGGGATTTTGAAAGCTCAATGAATACATACCGTTGACCTTGATAGCCTGGGAATAGGAGGCAGCAGGAGGAGGAGCATAAGCGGTTTTGACCTGGAGTTAGTGAGAGACGAGATTATGGATGGTGCAAGTGCTACATACAGGAGTGATGATATTTCTTTGGGACATTCTGAAGAGGGATTTCGATTGGCCACGAAGTGTTTTGGTGAACATTGGTGGGGAAGCTGGAGATTCTGACTCCGTTGACTGTGCTACGCGTGCTGGCACGTGCGCGGGGTCACGTGGATCAGGCTTGGTCTGGCTGCAACTACGTCTACGTTTTGCACTTAGATATTTTAGTGGCGAATTTGGTGAAGTTAAAGGGAATTGGTGAGTTAAAGGAAATTTGTGAAGTTAAAGGGAATTGGTGAAGTTAAAGGGAATTAGTGGAGTTGGTGAAGTTGGTGAAGTTGGTGAAGTTGGTGAAGTTGGTGAAGTTGGTGAAGTTGGTGAAGTTGGTGAAGTTGGTGATGTTACGGGGAATTGGTCGTGGTTATGTATGATATCGATATGAATGTGTCTACTTCTTCTTGCCCCGCTTCTTCTTCTGCTTCTTCTTCTTCTTCTTATCAGTGGTTGAGGATTCCTGGAAATCACCTTCGCCATTGAGAAAAGCATCGCTGAACTCCGAGTCAAGTTGGGTCTCAGCAGCAGATTCGTCCCCAGTATACTGCAAGTCGAGTTTTTCCTCCTGGTTGGCGGCCTCATTCTGTTCGAGCATGTCTATTATGTTGTCGATGAAGATGGTGTTTCGAGCGAACTCGTTGAAGTGGGTGAGGAAGATGTTATAGTCCTCGGACGCCTTATAGGTGTCACGGAGCCGGTACTGGAACTGCCGGGTATCTTTGAAGTGCAGGTTGATGTGGTTGAAGAGTCGTCTGGCGAAGAAGATGAAGGAGTCCTGGATGAAGTCGTCCTGCAGCCTGGCGGCATATTCGGCTGGCTCCAAGTCCCGGAGCATCTCGATCACCTTGACGATATCATCAGTGAAGCCACTGGTGTTTTCTTCAGGTGGTTCCTGCACCTCCTCGGGCTCCAGAACAGGCCGGTATTCGTCCAGCTTGAACATGAAGAATAATTCACGTGCTTCTGGCACCTTGCCGATCCAAGGCACGAGCAACACCTGGATGTCGTGGGCATAGTTCTCAAACGAGTCCTCAGTGTTCTTTTTGATGATGTTGTTCAGCACAAGGTTTTTGATCATCACGCAAAGACATAGGATGATCCGTCTGGTAGTCAGAATTGAGAGCTTGGTATCCTCTGCGGCTGCCAAGGTTCCGGCAAAGATGAAGAACTCATGGAGAATCATCAGTTGCTCCACCGGAGTAATCTCCAAGGGGCCTTGTCTGGAGAACTTATATTTGCTCAGACGTTTATCGGAGTTGCCTCTGATGCCAGAGACAAACTCATACACATAGGAGATGAGCATGAGCAGTGGGTTGACGCTATGGGTCAAGAACCAGATGAGGGACCGGCGCAAGCCTTTGCACATGAACAACTCATCGAGAAGGGCCAACGCACAATAGGGGTTTCGGAGCATGATGAGCTCGAAGTTGGTGGTGGGGAGGAGGTGGAGTAACGGCAACTCTTCAGTGGCCTTGATGAGGAGTTCGGGGCGTACAGGCGACACCAAGTGCTTGTGGATCTTGTCGGGGCTGATTTTGCTGTTGCGGCCAAGCATCTCGTCCCGAATGGCCTTGGCCACAGTGTCCACGGTGACCTGCCCCACGCGGTCGATGAAGGTATCGACGTTTTCGATCTTGGCAAGGGCCAAGAACTCGAGTGCTTGCTGCAACTCGAACCACGTGAAAAAGAAGTGGTCGGAAAGACGCTCATCTCCGAGCTTTTTCAGTTCTGCTTCCAATTGCAAGAACACTGGCGTGAACTCTGTGTTCTTGCCTCGTGCACAGTCTCTCCAATCACGACCCTGTTCATCGAACTCGATTTCGTCTTCCTTCTGGCGCTCAGCCATGCCGAAAACCACCGAGCTCTTGACGGAATCATTATCCTCCTGCTCTGCATCGGAGCCCGGGTCTTCGTCGCCCGAGTCGAAGTACCCGAAGACGTACTTGATATCGTCATCGAACTGGTCCTGGTGATAGACATCGACGGAGAGATCGAGGGCCGAGCCGTGTGGTGTGGCTCGTGCTGCTGTCCGCAGCAGGTAATCGTCTGGGTCAAAGTGGGGGAAAGCGTTGGGGCCTGTCTTAGCGTCGGGCGTTTTTTTGGCCGGAAACGGCGACATCGAGAGGAGCAGCCGGCGGACCATGGCCACTACTGCATAGAGCCGTGGAGCAGAGCCAATGGATCCACAACCTTTCGCCGTGCGGGCCAACGGATCATAGAAGTTGATTAGCGAATCGTTGAAGAGGTCGTTTTCAAGACACGGCCGGCCATTGTCTCCCAAAAAGGGGACGTACTCGCCGAGTTTGGGCATGTTGAGTCCAGTATGCGGTAACAGCACATACGGGAAAGAACCCAGAGACGAATTTTGGGGTGACTTGAAGTGCTTCCCCTGCGTTGGCTGGAGAGTGTATGCCAAAACCGACCGCACGGCCGACAGACCCAAAAGAGTCCGTTTGACGAGGTAAGGCGTATCGAGGTACTCCAGCTTGGTCGCCCAGGCCTCCTCTTCGAGTTCACGGTCCATCTCGAGCGCCAAGGCAATGATGCTGGTGTGGGTCTTCCAGAGGCGGAGAAAGTGCTCCTGGTACGGGTTAAGGGCCGGGTTATAGGGCGACCCATCAGCAGGCGCAAACAACCGGTGCAACGCCATGATCACCACGCAGCAGATATAATAGACGAGCTTGAGCGACAGCCACAGGTCAGAGAATTGGGAGGTGGAGGTGTCAGGCCCATCCAAGCCCGAGTCGCCAAGCGTCTTGCCCAAACTGGGAAGCCAGTACTTGGCTGTGGCCTCCCAGTTCTTGACGTCGTTATGCAAGTACCGGACCCTCAACTCGTCGTCGGCCCGCAACACCTTGTTGATGGCCTTTAGGATGGTGAAGAACTTGGCGGAGAGCGTGAACCTCAACGAGGCCACATCGGGCGAGTCGACCGTGGCCCAGGGTTCCTTGGGCTTCTTGCGCCGCTCTTCCTCACCGTCACTGTCCACTTCTTCGGCATCCAGTGCCGACTCCGAGCCCCGGTCGTCGCCCGGTCGTTTCCCATCTGCTGCGGCCTCTCGCCGGAGATCAAGAAGCGTCTGGTACGAGAGCGTAATGGCTACACTGCTCAATGTATGCACACTAAGCGGCACAGCGTCGTTATCCTCGGGTTGCGTGAACGGGTCACAGAGCCCGGCGAGAATGTCGAACATCCGCCATAGTAAGGTGTCGTCGGGATTCAAGTCCAACGCATGGGTGAGTTCCACGTGTGCAGCGAATGGGTTGGAAGCAGGCGGTGCCACGGGAAGCTCGAACTCGAGCGTGTGTTCTTCCTCCATGAGAAGAGTTGGATATACGCTTGTTTAACGTTTGATTAACGTTGGTGGTTGAAGTCAGTGCTCAATGGGTGTCAGATGACGAGAGGTGACCAGACAGAAACGGTGAAGCAGAGACGGTGAAGCAGAAACGGTGAAACCAAACGGATGAAGCTGCAACGGTATGAAACAGAGATGGAACAATATGAGGGGTGTGAAACAGAGAGACGGATTAAACCGGTGATGATGCAATTATGGGCTGAATAAGGCCTAGGTGGTTGGTTGAGATGTGATGGTGATGTTCTGCTAGTCGCACGGTTAGATGCAAGTTGTGCAGGTTGAGCAGGTTGCAAGACTGTGCAGGCTACTATGTGCAGGGGGGTCAAAGAAAAAGGAAGAGAACGAAGAAAGAAGACAGGAAGGGAGTACGGATTGGTTGGGGTGGAGATGAGCTCTATATGTGGGCCCCATTTCTTCGAATGCTTAATATCCCATGGTGGAAGGACTGAGAACAAGGGTCTAGCCACGCGACTTGAGAGAGAACACCAACTCCAAGCCCTTACCGAAAATCCCCCGGACACTCTTGGCATCTTTCTTGGCGTAGGCCACCAACACGGCCATACTGCATGCAAAGGCGATTCGTTCGACCTGGAGGTTTTTCGGGGTGGGGTTGGTGGAGATCAAGGTGCCCAAGCCTCGAGGAGCCACGAAAAGAGCCAATTCTTTCCGCCGTTGAGCGGTGTCCACAAAACAACTGAAGCCCGATAAGAAAGAGCCCAGAGCCACGCAGATGGTGTCGTCCCAGCGAGTTTTGGGGACGTTGGGGAAGAGATGGGGGAAGAGTCGTGTGCGGCCCAAACACACGCCATACCAGCACAAGGCAATGAAAGAGCCCAAGAAACACGAGGAGCGGATGGTGGTGGTCAAGGCACGGAGTAAGCGGGTCCGCATGGTCTTCCCCTTCTTGGGAATGAGAAGCATCAAGAGGTTCAAGGTGCCGTACAACTTAAAGGCAAAGCGGAACCCCCGCAAAAACCGGTACAACGCGTGAAGCTCACAGTTCTTGGTGGTGAAGGCATGCACACATTCACAGGTGAGAGGCTGGTTTTTCACAAACGATACTTTGTCATAGGGCTGGCCTAGGCGGTCGGCATAGTTGTGCAAAATGTCGGATTCCGTGCCATATTGGGTGTGGCCCTCCTTCACCGACTTGAGCGCCTGCACAATGCCACTGTCCATATCAGCAGCAGATGTGATCCAGTTGCGGTACGCCGGAGGCAATTTTTCGGGGTGGAAAAACCACAGGTACATGATAAGTGTGGAGGACGCCACAAACAAAAGCCCATCGCCAAGCAGCGACAAGTCCCGGTTCAAAAGCGTGGAAACTGAGGAAGAAAGGGCCGAAGAAAGCACGGTATCCATGGCACGCGTGGCCACCAAAAGCGTAAGGTCCAAGGAGTTGTGGCGGCCATAGGTGATCACGTGAGCCTGGTATTTCTGGAAACTGAGCAACGACGAAACGAAGGACGCCCCCAACGTACTAAAAAATAGAGCCCGTCTTTTGCTGGCAAAGGCACGCGACTTGAGGAGAAGCACATAAATGGCCGGTTCAAGCAAGTTGATTAGAAGCAGCAATCTGAAAGCCAACGAAGGGAATTTCTCCAAGCGGGTGGCACTCCACAACGTCTTCTTGGACCTCACCAAGAGCTGGCTATAGTTGCCGTTTTTAAGTGCCCGTGTCACGTACGAAATGAGTTTCGGGAGCGTGATATAGAGGTAGGCAAAAATATAGGCTCTTGCGGCAGGGGCCACCACACGGGATCGAAGGTGGCGAAGAAGAAGCTCGTGGCGTTGACGGCTGAGTTGCGACATTGTCAAGACAGAAAGTTTAAAAGGGCCAGAGGTGAAGGAGAAGGTGGTTTGGACGTGGGGCGTGCAGACAAGAATAGCCGAAGGAGTGCATGTAACTCGGCTAAAGAGCCTATGCAGGTTCTCTGAGGCCAGGGTTCCATTCCTCCATTCCTCCATTCTTCCAATCCTCCGTTCCTCCGTTCCTCCGTTCCTCCGTTCCTCCGTTCCTCCAATCCTCCAATCCTCCAATCCTCCAATCCTTCCTCCACCCATCCAAAAGTGAGTTCAAAGTGGGGATATTTGGAGTAATTCTGGGATAGAGTTTCTGGGATAAATAAACTAGCATCTGGAACCATGACTGCATAAACACACATCTACGTGGGTATGCAGAAAAGAAGAGACCGGTTTTATGGGGCTTTTTCATCCATGAAGTTCAACTTCTCAAAGCTCGTCCCTCTGCCCGAATTTTCTCGTCCCGCTGTTAGAATTTACTCGCCCAGCTGCTACACTTTCTTCAACTCTATGGTCTCTGGAAAGCTTTCCACCAACGTCATGTGCTCAAGGACAGAGTACTGATAAGTAATTTTTTTCCTCCAGGTGACTTTTTGTTCAAGTTGACAATCAACATGTGCAAGATCATAGATTTCGTTGGGAATCTGGGGTCTCGTCTCTAGGCAAGTGGTTGGCCAAGGTGTCGATTTTGTCGATCACGAGCACATTCAAAGATGACTTGTACACATCTCTGAACACGTTGTCAATGGTGCTCATCTCCATGGCCTCCAACATACACACCAAACACTCTGCGCTGTGAATCTTGATAAGGGGGAAGTCGGAGCCCAATGCCAACATGCATGCAATTGCTATCTTATCCATACCAGAACCACCGTGCAACAACGCACGCACTGATGAGATTTTCTTAAGTACTTCTAGCCTTGATTCCTTGGTTTAAATTAGAAGACATTATTATTTGCTGGTACTAAATATACATGGACCATGAGGAGAAGCTGTGTCTCAAACAGGAATAATTGTGATAGAGTTTAGGTGCGTCTCCTAATCTCAAGACTGGTTTGAAAGACCTCCATTATAGAATATCGTCCCGGCTATTTTCCTGCCCAATTGAAGCCATAGAAGTTAGTACAATTGTACTAATTGCCAATGAGTCTACAGTGAGTCTACAGTGAGTCTGGTGGTCATTAAGGGTGCATTGAAACAATAAATGGAGGCCTGAATCCATAAATTCTTCAATTACATCACTGGCATTTGTATCCAGAATCATCCACTACATGCTGTGGAGTGTGAACAGCTCCACTATTCTTGTAGCTTTTTGACTTAGAGGTTCAGCCATAGTCCAACAGATGGTGACTTTCTCAATGCTCCATCAAAAAGCCATACCCAATGGTCTGAAAAAAAGGTTCCTCTCGTTTAGTTCAGTTACTATAGCGATCATCCATTACTAGGCTAAAACTACCTGTCTCACGACGGTCTTATGTATCTCTATATTTCTATATTTCTATATTTCTATATTTCTATATTTCTATACTCTATATTTCTATACTCTATATTTCTATATTTCTATATCTCTATATTTCTGTTTCTGGTTATGTCCAGTACTCTGTTTTAGTGTATATAGACTGGTCCGGCATAGAGGAATAGAGGTTGTATTCTGATCGATCAGTGCAGCCAACATCCACATGGGTAGTACACTACCCATGGTGGGTCTAACATACGTACATATATATATTTCTGGACATTTCTGTATACTTGTATATATTTCAAAGTAAATATATTTCTTATATTCCTGTATATTCCTGTATATTTCTTATATTCCTGTATATATTCTTTATATTCCTTATATTCCTGTGTATAAGTTTCAACCTATGCTTTAGTATATATTGATATACAGGAATATGTAAGTTGTACCTTACAAGACTAAAGTCTTGGAGGTGCGAAGTGGGGGGGAAAAACTCTTCACTCACCAGTGACCTGCATATAGATGCCTCATTGGTCTGCATACAACGCATCTACGAAGTACCTTGACTCCGCACATACTAGATATTTGTTGACACTACTAGACTGGATATACAGTATCATGCCCTGAATTTAGCCAGGTATTTGAATCGTACCAAAGCCAAACATATGAAATCAGCATACAAGACGTTGAGATACTGAATACAACATCCAATGAAAGAAATCAAGTACGAAAGAACTAAAGACAATGTGGACGAGAGTGTACACCTTGGGCCGAGGGGAAGTTGAGGGAGTTCAATGAGTCATCCCATTTCTTCAACAAACGCTTGCACATTTCCATTGGCACTGCTAATACTTCCTACCGCCAGTTCCCTAGCAGTGTGCTTGTAATCAACCTGTTGACTTTGATCAATTTTGGTTCAGGTGCGTTGATTGCCGTTCTAGTGAATTAGGGATTGATTTTTGAAAACGAGAAGCACAACTTGTGGTCTTCTATGGCTATACTTTTCCCTAAGATTTGACCTAGGTAGATGATTTCCCGGAGATTTGACCTAGGTAGATGATTTCCAGGAGTTAGAATTCCGATTCCCCCCAAGTGGAATTCTTTTTCTCCTGGAAGCATTCATCATAATGCACGTATTTTTATGAAAGCTACATGGAGAGTGCATGGGGATTTACTGTGCCGGGGTTTTCCTGCTTTCCTGCTCCTACTACATTTCATAGTATTTCCAATATGTTTTGTGCATGCAGCTTGTTTAAAAATATATATGATATATTTTATATTCCAGTTGCGTCAGGCACTCTGTTTACTATGTTCATTCGCCGATAATTCCTCCGAGGGAGGGATCTGAAGTACTTAAATACTTTTAGAGAAAAGGGCGTTCGATTTAGCATAAGAACAATAGCGATGAACGTCATGCTAATATTATGCGATATTGGGCTTCAGCGTCTTGGTATGGCAATTTTTGGATTAGACAGTGAGCTCAAAAAAAGACCTTAAAAAGAGCTTGAAAAGAGCTTGAAAAGAGCTTGAAAAGAGCTTAAAAAGACCTGAGAATAAATGGCCCAACAACAACCTAAAAAGACCTTAAAAAGAGCTTGAAAAGAGCTTGAAAAGACCTTAAAAAGACCTGAGAATAAATGGCCCAACAACAACCTAAAAAGACCTTAAAAAGAGCTTGAAAAGAGCTTGAAAAGACCTTAAAAAGACCTGAGAATAAATGGCCCAACAACAACCTAAAAAGACCTTAAAAAGAGCTTGAAAAGAGCTTGAAAAGACCTTAAAAAGACCTGAGAATAAATGGCCCAACAACAACCTAAAAAGACCTTAAAAAGAGCTTGAAAAGAGCTTGAAAAGACCTTAAAAAGACCTGAGAATAAATGGCCCAACAACAACCTAAAAAGACCTTAAAAAGAGCTTGAAAAGAGCTTGAAAAGACCTTAAAAAGACCTGAGAATAAATGGCCCAACAACAACCTAAAAAGACCTTAAAAAGAGCTTGAAAAGAGCTTGAAAAGACCTTAAAAAGACCTGAGAATAAATGGCCCAACAACAACCTAAAAAGACCTTAAAAAGAGCTTGAAAAGAGCTTGAAAAGACCTTAAAAAGACCTGAGAATAAATGGCCCAACAACAACCTTAAAAGACCTTGAAAAGACCTTGAGAAGACCTGAGAATAAATGGCCCAAAAATGACCTTAAAAGACCTTGAAAAGACCTTAAAAAGACCTGAGAATAAATGGCCCAAAAATGACCTTAAAAGACCTTGAAAAGACCTTGAAAAGACCTTAAAAAGACCTGAGAATAAATGGCCCAAAAGTGACCTTAAAAGACCTTAAAAGACCTTGAAAAGACCTTAAAAAGACCTGAGAATAAATGGCCCAAAATCTGACGTCCTGTCAAGCTTGCAAGTCATTAGGGTTCTTAATAAATATAGAATCTTAATCCCCCTTTCAGCTGCTCCGTGTAGATTGAACTACCTAAACCAGTAGTTACAACTTGGAATTAAAGTGTTTTGTAGATGCGTGGTTAGCAAACCTCAAATGTAAATCGGTACGGGCTTGTGTTGTATGTATGAAAATGTTGTTTCTAATATTTGCTACTACCGTCAGCTACTGAATGATATGAGTCACTAGAGTGCACTAGGAAAAAACAGATACACTACAAAAAATACATATACACTACAAAAAATGCATATACACTACAAAAAATCCATATACACTACAAATTTGGAAGACTGTTCGAAGAGGCACCAACCATTTTGTTGCGCTGGCTTGAAAACTTTTGAAAAACACTGTATAGCATTATAGAGTTTTATCTCTTTTCTGTATACTTTCACCGGTACTTCAGCCATTACGTCCACCAGTAGTAGTATCAATAAGGCACTAATGCACCCAAAAGCGGAGTAGAAGACCTTATACACTGGCCATATAGTTATAGAGTATAGATAAAAAGTATATGCTAGATAATACGGCTAAGGTGTGTTTAGAGACTATGGTGAATGACGTAGTGTAGTGGTACAGAGTGATAACACCTGACTTGACAGTGATACATATACACTATAAATTAGGCCATATACACTACAAACTAAATACATATACACTACAAATTAAATACATATACACTACAAAAATCCATATACACTACAAAAAATACATATACACTACAAATTAAATACATATACACTGCAAATTAAATACATATACACTATAAATTAGGCCATATACACTACAAACTAAATACATATACACTATAAATGAAATACATATCTATACACTATAAATTAAATACATATACACTAAAAATTAGGTGCATATACACTAAAAAAATCCATATACACTACAAAAATTACATATCTATACACTACGAATTAGGTCCATATACAAACCAGTAAAAGTCTTAGGATATCATATAAATATAACACCATTTTCGAAGATGCCTACTATTAAAGCCGTCTTAAAAGACAAGATGATAAAAAAAACATCAAGAACAAGACCTATAATAAATGCCCCGATAATTAGATAATAAAATTTGATTAATAGATAAATGATCAAACTAAATACGAGAAATTATATTTTAAATATAATAATTCGCAGATAACCAAAACTTCTTATATATATATATATATAATAATATTAATATTATACTTAAATCATTTTTTGCGTGAAAAACCTAATTTTACTACAAATTAGGTCCATATACACTAAAAATTAGGCCATATCTATACACTATAAATTAGGTCCATATACACTACAAATTAGGTCCATATACACTACAAATTAGGTCCATATACACTGTAAAAATCCATACATATGCACTACAAATTAAATACATATACACTATAAATTAGGCCATATCTATACACTACAAATTAAATCCATATACACTACGAATTAGGCCTTCTCTATACACTACAAAAATCCATACATATAAACTATAAATTAAATACATATACACTACAAATTAGGTCCATATACACTACAAATTAGGTCCATATACACTACAAATTAGGTCCATATACACTACAAATTAGGTCCATATACACTACAAATTAGGTCCATATACACTACAAATTAGGTCCATATACACTACAAATTAGGTCCATATACACTACAAATTAGGTCCATATACACTACAAATTAGGTCCATATACACTACAAATTAGGTCCATATACACTACAAATTAGGTCCATATACACTACAAATTAGGTCCATATACACTACAAATTAGGTCCATATACACTACAAATTAGGTCCATATACACTACAAATTAGGTCCATATACACTACAAATTAGGTCCATATACACTACAAATTAGGTCCATATACACTACAAATTAGGTCCATATACACTACAAATTAGGTCCATATACACTACAAATTAGGTCCATATACACTACAAATTAGGTCCATATACACTACAAATTAGGTCCATATACACTACAAATTAGGTCCATATACACTACAAATTAGGTCCATATACACTACAAATTAGGTCCATATACACTACAAATTAGGTCCATATACACTACAAATTAGGTCCATATACACTACAAATTAGGTCCATATACACTACAAATTAGGTCCATATACACTACAAATTAGGTCCATATACACTACAAAAATCCATATCTATACACTATAAATTAAATCCATATACACTACAAAAAATCCATACATATACACTACAAAAATCCATACATATAGACTATAAATTAAATACATATATACTATAAATGAAATACATATACACTACAAATTAGGTCCATATACACTACAAAAATCCATATACACTACAAAAATCCATATACACTATAAATTAAAAACATATACACTACAAAAATCCATATACACTGCAAAAATCCATACATATACTCTAGAATAGTGTGCACTTGGGTAGACTGGTACTAGATAATATATGTTGGATCCATCATAGTTAGTACTCTAGCAGTTTCAGTCTTTCCAGCCTCCGCTGTTCAGCTAACAATGGCCATCGATAATGTGGGCTTCATACACGAGTCCCAATAGACTTGTAGGGTTTAGTCCAGACCACTGAATCCCTTGGCTTCTCAATGACTTAGCGTCCGTTGTATTTTCTTTTAGTACTATGAGTGGGTACTTATTCCTGACTTTACTGCTGGTTCTAGTACATAATCTGATGACTACTTATTTCTGAACGAGTAGAAAAATCGAGTCACTATAGTAGTCCACTTTAATCCGTATCTGTAGTCTATAGTCTGTAGTCTCTACTACTACCAGTCTATACTCCATACTGCTTTATACTACTCTATACTTTATACTCTATACTACTTTATACTCCATACTCCATACTCCATACTCTATACTCCATACTCCATACTCCATACTCCATACTCCATACTCCATACTCCATACTCCATACTCTATACTCCATACTCCATACTACTTTATACTACTTTGTCAGGTCCACCATAGGTTCCCACCTATTGAGGTATTAAGCCTCTCCGCTTGATATATCCCAGCCACCTAGCTGCGCGCCCGTTCTCTAATTATACATGCAACTCTGATTCCTCCTAGAATCATCGGCGAATGAACATACTAACCAAAGTACTGACGTAACCGGAGTCTACCTTTATACTACTCCATAGTCCATAGTCCATAGTCCATAGTCCATAGTCCATAGTCCATAGTCCATAGTCCATAGTCCATATTCCATAGTCCATATTCCATAGTCCATAGTCCATATTCCATAGTCCATAGTCCATAGTCCATCTTCATAGTCCACACTCCACACTCCACACTCCACACTCCACACTCCACACTTCATACCTGCTCCTGTCGCAAAAGGCCCATGATATATCTCTTCGTCTGGAAGAACGCCTGTAAAATGGTGGGAACAGAACGCGTGGAAAGGGAGGAGGAGGAGGAGGAGCGGATTTATACTTTGCTCCTGCATACATCCCCTCGATCATCCTGCACGCGTCGGCCGCGCCAGTGCGTTGTCAAAATTCCACCACTTCCGTCCTACGGCAACAATACCGTCTACAGAGAACTCTTTCTTCTCCCGACACATTGGCCGCCAAACACTTAGTTCCAGCCTTTTCGCCGCCCCCATTTACACCTCTGGCGCTTTTTTCCCGCTATCTGCGCCCCCCTGTGTCATCCTAGACGGCGCTTTTTCTCCACATTCCCCTTCCCAATGAAAATAAAGGAAATCAACACAACGCTGACCATTGCGTGGAGCCACGATGTCATTCCGCTTTTGGCCGTAGCCTCCGTGGCCGGTGCCGTGGATTTGAACTTTTCCTCCGCCTCCACCTTGGAGATCTGGGACCCGTTTGGGCCTCTGTCCGCTACCCCGATTTTCTCTGCCCACGTCGACCATAAGTTCCATGCCTTGGCTTGGCTGTCGCCCTTCGACTCCTACCTGCACGGAGTATTGGTGGCGGCGCTTGAAACCGGCGCTGTGGAGTTCTACAATGTGGAAACCTTGATCAAACATGGCTCCTTGCAAAGTGCCACTATCCACTCTTCCAAGAAACACTCCGGCGCCGCCAAGTCCTTGCTGTTCAACCCGCTCCAGCCACACATATTGGCCTCTGGCGGCCTGCAGGGCCAGATCTTCGTGTGGGACTTGAAGACCTTTGAAGACCCGTTTATTCCAGGCAGACCCATGACTCCTATGGATGAGATTTCGTGCGTGGCCTGGAACAATACTGTGCCACATATCATGGCCTCCACCAGCAATGCTGGATATACCAGTATCTGGGACTTGAAGCTGAAGAGAGAGGTGTTGCACTTATCATACAATGGGCCTTTGGGCCGTGCTGACTTCTCGCACGTGGCATGGCACCCTACGCAGCTGACCAAGTTAATTACCGCCAGTCAAAGTGACCTGTGTCCCATTATTATGCTGTGGGACTTGCGGAATGCGTCAGAACCCGAGGCCATTTTGGAGGGCCACACCAAAGGTGTGTTATCCTTGGATTGGTGTGTGCAAGACCCCAACTTGTTGATTTCCTCCGGAAAAGACAATACCACCAAGTTGTGGAACCCCATCACAGGCGTGAAGCTTGGCGAATACCCTAGTGCTGCCAACTGGGCGTTCTTGACTCGCTTTGCTCCTAGAGCCCCGGATGTCATTGCTACTGCATCTTTCGATGCTAAGATTGTCATCCAGACTTTGCAAGACACCTCTCCGCCCGTTTCCGAAAAAGTGCGTTCTAATAACGACGATGAGTTCTGGTCCAACATCGCTACCACGGAGGTGCAGCAGGCCGTGTTCGAGGTGCAACAGGCTCCATTATGGCTCAAGCGACCCTGCAGTGCCAGTTTTGGCTTTGGCTCCAAGCTTGTGACCATACATAACTCCGACGGCAAGGGTCGCGTGGATGTGTCGAAATTTCTTTCGAAAAACCCGGCCAACTACGTTTTGGCCGAGTTGCTGGAGGCCATCAAGTCCAATGACTTTTCAAAAATCGTGTCTGCAAGAGCCTCGGGTTCTTCTTCAGATAAGGCTGACTGGGAGGTATTGCAGAAGTTGGAGAGCCAAGGAAAAGGTGCTTTTTTCAAGACTTTGGTGGACGAAGTCTCTCCTTCCGAGTCTGCTTTGGATCTTGATGCCGAATTATTGAGCGACGAGCCTGCTTTGGATCCTGAAAACGATGACGCGTTCTTCTCCAATCTTTCCAAGGATATGAAGGATAAAAAGGGCTCCGGTGCTGACTCATATGTGCCTACAGGTGACTTTAAGATCCACAACGAAGAGGATTCGGGCGTGGAATCTCGGTTGGCCAAGTTGCTCTTGAACTACAAGATCCCTGATGCAGTTTCATTATGTTTGCAGGAGGACAAGTTGACGGAGGCCTTGATTTTGGCCTTGGACCAGAGCGAGGAGATCAGAAACAAGGTGAAGAATCATTACTTCTCGAAATCCGGCTCCAACGTCACCTCCCGCTTGATCTACTCCGCCTCCTACAAAGACATCTCGGATATTGTGGCCAATGCAGACATCTCTGACTGGAAAGACATTGCGGCCAGTATATCATCCTTCTGCAAGGATGAAGAAGACTTCAACCACAGAATGGTGGAGTTGGGAGACCGGGTCATGCTGCACGACCCTTCCAACAAAGCCAACAGAGACAATGCTTTTACGTGCTACTTGGCCGGCAATGCTTTGGATAAAGTGTCAGCCATTTGGCTTGGCGATTTGCCCAAACTCGAGGAGACTTTGTTGCAAACGGAAACAGAGAAGATCTCGTCTCCCCACGATGCCAAGTACTTGGCATTGTCTGGATTTGTGGAGAAACTCTCGGTTTATCGGTCGATTTCGAAGCTTTCTGGCCCACTTTCTGGCCCTGCCATTGAGCCTGTTTGCGAGGCCATCTTTGAGTTCACCAATATGGCTGCTTCGAGCGGGTTTTTCGAGCTTGCGGACCAATTCATGGCCATTTTGCCCGAAGATTTTGCTGGTTTGAAGACTGAAAAAGATCGAATTGCTAAGGCTACCGGAACCTCCACCACAACAGCCACCAAAAAGGCTGCAAATGGGCCTGGAAATGGCCATGCAGCTAGAGCTGGTCGCTACAGTGTGGGCCATAAACCTTCTATTGTTGCGGCGGTGCATCCTTCTGTTCCTTCCGGAAATTCATCTTCTACCGCAGTGCCTTTGACCCAGGGCTATGCACCAGCAGGACTTGGTGGGGCAGCAAACCCATATGTTCCAGCTGCCGTAGCCACAGCAGCAGGAGGAGCCCCAGTTGCTGGAGTCCCAGCTTTCAATCCTTACAACCCCAACCCCGAGGAAAAACGGCCTTCACTCAGTGGAGTACAAGGAGGTGCAGCAGCTCCAGTTGGAGTGGTTCGTCCACCAGCAACCCCAGCTTTCACGCAGCCTTCGTCTTATGCCCAGCAGCCAGCAGCAGGAATTTACGGTAATGCCACGCAAGCATCCGTGCCTCCTCCACCTACATCTAAGAAGAACGAAACCGATGGCTGGAACGACTTGCCTGATACGTTCAAAGCACCCAAGCCAGCCGCACGTCGGACTCCGGCTCCAACTTCAGCTTTGGGCTTGGGCTTCGTGAATTCTCCCTCGAAACCGGTGGCTCCCACGCCTAAACTCCCAATTTCAAGGCAGCCACTGAGCCAACTCCAGCCTCCTCCACCCAAGAATAGAGTGGTGACCAAAGGGTCAGCTCCGGGAACTCCAGGGCTTGCGCCTAGTGGCAAGTATGCACCAGCAGAGCCTGTTTCTCCTGCACTCAGCGCGTCAGGGCTGGTGACGAATGTTCCAATTGTTTCAATTGGAGCAGGAGGAGCAGCAGGGTTCAACTCGGCTCCAAAGAGTGCACCCAAGAACCCATATGCACTTGCAGCTACACCCTCGGCCAAAATCACGTATGCAGCACCTCCTCTGAACAATTTCGTGGCCCCAACGGCCTCCAAACCCGTGCTGAACCCATACACGCCTCCACCTTCCAATACGCCTTCTTTTGGTGCTGGAACCCGGAGACCTGGCCAAGGAAGAACCATCTCGTCGCTGAGTATGGGGCAGAATGGACCTCCTTTGAGGAAGCCCTCTCCACAGACATTTGCACCTCCTCCGCCTGTATCCAGGCCAGCAGCGGGGTCCAGAAGGGGATCGCAGTCGAATAATGCATACCAACCCAAGTTGTCCAATGTGCCATCTGGAAACGTGACTCCTGTGGCCCCTGCAATAGGTCTTGCCCCACCTCCAACTGGAGTTGCCCCACCTCCAACGGGACTTGCACCACCCACAGCAGCCATGCCGCTTGGAAACGCATTCAGTGCCCCTCCAGTGGGGCCTAGATCCAGGCAACCAACCCCTAGCCAGTATGCACCAGTGTCCAGCAGAAGCCCCAACAACCAATATGCACCTCCAAACGGGACGCCTAATGGGCCAGCCAGTGCAGCTAACGCACCCAATGGGCCACCCGTGAATGGAGGGGCCGGTCAGTATGCACCTCCACCTCAGGCATCCATTGCTGGGCCTCCAAAAAGCCAATATGCTCCAAGCTCCACGCCAGCACAGAGCAGAGCACCTTCAAACCAATATGTACCATCCCAGCAATCGGTGCCTCAGATATCTGCACCTACCATTCCAGGGCCTCCAGTGAAGTCAAAGGCAGCAGCCGCAGCCGCAGCCGCACCAGCAGCACCAACAGCACCAGCAGCACCAGCAGCACCAGCAGCACCAGCAGCACCAGCACAAAATCCCGAAACTATCCCCCAGACCTCAAAACCCGTGGCTTCTGGTGCCGAGGCTTCGGGAATCCAGACGTCGTTCACGGCAGTGTTGGGCCGCATCAAACCGGCAGCTCCTCCCAAGTACTCCAAGCACGTGACGGATATGGAGAAGCGTCTCAACCTCTTATTCAGCGATTTGAGCAGCTCCAAGTTATCGAGTGGAATGGTGGAGTCGTTGAGCAAATTGGCATCTGCGTTGGATGCGAAGGACTTTGCCAACGCCGCAGCCTTGAACCAGGAGCTCAGCACCAACCACGCCAGCGAGGCCGGCAACTGGCTCACAGGCATCAAGCGGTTGGTCACCATGGCCGAGGCGTTCGACTCCTAGTCACAGGCACCTAGTATAGCTATAGCGTAAAAATTAATCAGCAGTTACAGTAGTTAGAGAATGGCACACGATCCTGTGATCAGAGTAAAGAGTCGTAGAAAACGTAGAGTCAAGCAGTGGCAGTGACTCAAGAGTAATACCAAGGCCACTATTAGTTACTATAATGACTCAAGAAATACACGGTGGTAGTAGAAAAGTGGTATAATATGGTCCTAGAGAGCACTCTCTCGTTTATACGCTATAAGCTTTTGTCTGAGTTAATACTAATTAGTGTATAGTCAGTAGTCAGTAAGAAGCACCACACTTCCACCCATCACTTAAAGACTCAGATAGTCAGATCGTCAGATCGTCATATAGTCACATAGTAATATAATCGGATAGTCACATAGGAATATAGTAATATCGTCACATAGTAATTGTCAGATCCGCCATGGGTAGTAACCAACCTATGGAGGGATTGAAAGTCTCTCTGCCCGATCCTAATTAGGGCTACCACGAACGCCGTCTCACTGCGTTCGACCATCAACAATGATGGCCCTTTTTCGAAGATGATAAGAACAATCATCTCCATTGTTCTGGTGAACAGTTCACTGTCACGCTTCTCTTCAAGCTACAGTTTCCTCTTTGTGAGGAACCATCAACGGATAAATAGATAACTTAGTATAATAAGTTCAACCAGAATCTAACAAATAGTCAGATAGTCAGATAGTCAGATAGTCAGATAGTCAGATATTCAGATAGCCAGATATTGAGATCGTGATATAGTCAGATATTCAGATAGTCAGATATTCAGATATTCAGATAGTCAGATATTCAGATAGTCACATAGTCAGATAGTCAGATAGTCAGATAGTCAGATATTCAGATAGTCACGTAGTCAGATAGTCAGATATTCAGATAGTCAGATATTGAGATCGTGATATAGTCCGATAATCAGATAGTCACATAGTCACATAGTCAGATAGTCAGATAGTCAGATAGTCAGATATTCAGATAGTCACGTAGTCAGATAGTCAGATATTCAGATAGTCAGATATTGAGATCGTGATATAGTCAGATAATCAGATAGTCACATAGTCACATAGTCAGATAGTCAGACATTCAGATATTCAGCTATTCAGCTATTCAGATAGTCAGATAGTAATATAGTAATATAGTCACATAGTCACATAGTAATATAGTAATATAGTCTCATAGTCACATATTCACATAGTCAGATAGTCACATAGTCAGATATTCAGATCGTGATATAGTCAGATAATCAGATAGTCACATAGTCACATAGTCACATAGTCTCATAGTCTCATAGTCAGATAGTCAGATATTCAGATAGTCACATAGTCAGATATTCAGATCGTGATATAGTCAGATAATCAGATAGTCACATAGTCACATAGTCACATAGTCTCATAGTCTCATAGTCAGATAGTCAGATAGTCAGATATTGAGATCGTGATATAGTCAGATATTCAGATAGTCAGATATTCAGATAGTCAGATATTGAGATCGTGATATAGTCAGATAATCAGATAGTCACATAGTCACATAGTCACATAGTCAGATAGTCAGATAGTCTCATAGTCACATAGTCACATAGTCTCATAGTCAGATAGTCAGATAGTCAGATAGTCAGATATTCAGATAGTCACATAGTCAGATAGTCAGATATTCAGCTATTCAGAGAGTCAGATAGTCAGATATTCAGATAGTCACGTAGTCAGATAGTCAGAGAGTCAGATAGTCAGATATTCACATAGTCACATAGTCAGATATTCAGATAGTCAGATAGTCAGATAGTCACATAGTCACATAGTAATATAGTCAGATAGTCACATAGTCAGATATTCAGCTATTCAAATATTCAGATAGTCAGATAGTCAGATATTCAGATCGTGATATAGTCAGATAATCAGATAGTCACATAGTCACATAGTCACATAGTCTCATAGTCTCATAGTCAGATAGTCAGATAGTCAGATATTCAGATCGTGATATAGTCAGATAATCAGATAGTCACATAGTCACATAGTCACATAGTCTCATAGTCTCATAGTCACATAGTCACATAGTCAGATAGTCTCATAGTCACATAGTCTCATAGTCTCATAGTCAGATAGTCAGATAGTCAGATAGTCAGATATTCAGATAGTCAGATAGTCAGATAGTCAGATAGTCAGATAGTCAGATATTCAGATAGTCAGATATTGAGATCGTGATATAGTCAGATATTCAGATAGTCACATAGTCACATAGTCACATAGTCTCATAGTCTCATAGTCAGATAGTCAGATAGTCAGATAGACAGAAAGTCAGACATTCAGATAGTCAGCTATTCAGCTATTCAAATATTCAGATATTCAGCTATTCAGATAGTCAGCTATTCAGCTATTCAGCTATTCAGCTATTCAGAGAGTCAGATAGTCAGATATTTAGATAGTCACGTAGTCAGATAGTCACATAGTCACATAGTCAGATCGTAATATAGTCACATAGTAATATAGTCACATAGTCAGCTATTCAGATATTCAGATGGTCAGATATTCAGATAGTCACATAGTAATATAGTCAGATAGTCAGATAGTCAGATATTCAGATAGTCAGATAGTCACATAGTCACATAGTCAGATATTCAGATATTCAGCTATTCAGCTATTCAGCTATTCAGATAGTCAGATATTCAGATATTCAGATAGTCACGTAGTCAGATATTGAGATCGTAATATAGTCAGATAATCACATAGTCACGTAGTCAGATAGTAATATAGTCTCATAGTCACATAGTAATATAGTCACATAGTGGATAATAATATAGTCACATAATCACATAGTAATATATGTTGAACTTGAGGGATGGATTGAACTTGAGGGATCAGTACACGCAGGTGTACTGCATGTTCATGTGACTGTATACAGATGAAACAATAAAGAGTATTGTTGAAGAGAAGCGAAGCCTCTCTGAGTGCTCGTCTAAGCTCTCGTCGAGGTCTCCTCTAATGTCCAGGCATTGGCTTGGAGAAGAAAATGTTGCTAAGAGACTGACAATGTTGGTAAGAGACTGAAGAGGGAGAAAGCTGGAGCGTATAAGAATGGACGAGAATATCCTTCTAAGAGATCATTGAAACAACGGGGTTAAGATACAAGGATCTCTTAGTATAATATTAGATACAGATAAGAATATCAGTCGTTTAGGATGATCACTGGAGTCCCACATTTACGTGACTTATTGAAAGTAACGTGATAACTATTCCTGATTACGGGTATATATTACAACTCTCAACAATAGTCAGATATTCAGATATTCAGATAGTCAGATTGTCAGATATTCAGATATTCAGATTGTCAGATTGTCCGATTGTCCGATTGTCAGATATTCAGATTGTCAGATATTCAGATATTCAGATTGTCAGATATTCAGATATTCAGATTGTCAGATATTCAGAGAGCTCAATGGAGAAGGTTACTATAAGGACAGCTCCAAGCCAAAAGTACGAGTAGCCATTATTTCCGAAATCTTGAAAAAGTCCATAGCATTCAACTTGCCAACATCTTCCAATGCAAGCATTTGGAGCTGTCTTTGTAGCATCGGACTGGTATAATAACCACAATTCCTGGCCGAGAATGCCATACTCATTTCAAGGACATTTCGCCTTAGGAGATAGAAAGACCTCTTTGCTTTTTCAGGATGTCAGGATGTCAGGATGTCAGGATGTCAGGTTGTCAGGTTGTCAGGTTGTCAGGATGTCAGGATGTCAGGATGTCAGGTTGTCAGGTTCTACCATTCAGTTTCGTCTCTATTCGGAATGGGTCCAGTACGGGAGTGTTGTCTGCATAGCATAATATATACAGTGGAGTAGTAGTGTAGATTGAAGTGGCAGATAGAGATTGAATCCTGGGGTAAAGTAGTATAGATGTGCATATCCGTGGATGTACGAAGTAGCAAAAACTTCCAGCGTAACACTCTAATCTACGATTACTAGCATCCAAGAAACTAGTAATACACACGGGGGACCGAGTCGTTTAACCACCGAAAGCGCACAGTGTCCGACCTTGTCTCTTCAAAGTGTAGACGACATCCAGGGAAGGAACAATTGAGATGACGTAAGCTCCTCTGGCTCTGGTTCCAGTGCTGGTAACCATCTCAGGCCAAACCGTGCTCTGGTATTTGAACGTGAGATATTCAGATATTCAGATGGTCACACAGTAATGTAGTAATATAGTTACATAGTCAGATCGTAATATAATCACATAGTCAGATAGTCACATAGTCAGATATTCAGATGGTCACACAGTCACATAGTCAGATATTCAGATGGTCACACAGTCACATAGTCAGATATTCAGATGGTCACACAGTCACATAGTCAGATATTCAGATGGTCACACAGTCACATAGTCAGATATTCAGATGGTCACACAGTCACATAGTCAGATATTCAGATGGTCACACAGTCACATAGTCAGATATTCAGATGGTCACACAGTCACATAGTCAGATATTCAGATGGTCACACAGTCACATAGTCAGATATTCAGATGGTCACACAGTCACATAGTCAGATATTCAGATGGTCACACAGTCACATAGTCAGATATTCAGATGGTCACACAGTCACATAGTCAGATATTCAGATGGTCACACAGTCACATAGTCAGATATTCAGATGGTCACACAGTCACATAGTCAGATATTCAGATGGTCACACAGTCACATAGTCAGATATTCAGATGGTCACACAGTCACATAGTCAGATATTCAGATGGTCACACAGTCACATAGTCAGATATTCAGATGGTCACACAGTCACATAGTCAGATATTCAGATGGTCACACAGTCACATAGTCAGATATTCAGATGGTCACACAGTCACATAGTCAGATATTCAGATGGTCACAGTAATAGGAAATCAGCGACAATAGGTGGTCACTTTCGAAGACTTTGGTCCTCGGCAGAAACGACACTGTGAAGATGTTATATTTAGAGTTAGAGAAGAACTTTAAAGTTGTGAATTTCCAAACCACTAAATGTTACATTATTGACCTTACTGACGACGATTCCCTGACCAACCTCGCAATTTACGTGGGGCCTGATGAGTGTAGTCCAGTGGATATATACTTATGAACGCCCGCAGAAGCTTCCAAACTTGCACTACTCCTTTAAATATGGCGAAGAGAGAAGATGCACAGAAACTGGCAGACTTCCCAATTGAGTCTAAATTCAAATTCTTGGTGACAGATGTTTCTTACTACTAGTGCATCGGACCTGTAAATCTCCTCTGGTATTACCGTTGAGTCAAGTGGAATTTAGGAAGCACTTACGCTGAACTTGCCTAGATCTTTGAGCATATGGAGAAACGCACCCGTCTCTAAAAGGCCTACAGGCAAAACATCTCGGTAATTGATACGTTGAGCTTTTCGAAATCAGCGTAGGATACTAGCATCAACCCAGTCTGAATATTTGGCCGTTTTTGGTGCATTTTTCCAAATATGCATAGTTTTAGTGATATGGAACTTTTTTTGAATCTCCCTTTTTCATGATACGTAAATGCATTTTTTAATTCTTCGATAGTCACATAGTCAGATAGTCACATAGTATTATAGTCAGATAGTCACATAGTAATATAGTCAGATAGTCAGATAGTCAGATATTCAGATATTCAGATAGTCAGATATTCAGATAGTCAGATAGTCAGATAGTCACATAGTATAGTCAGACATTCAGATAGTCACATAGTAATATAGTCACTGTTAGACCCACCATGGGTAGACACTACCCAAAAGTATCCTTCGAGCCTACGAATGTCAATGACTCGTCCAAGGCACTACACCCCGTGACTTGGACTCATCCTTTCACCTTACCTCTTGACGTTTAACCACCATGCTCCACTTCTCTGATACTCACAGGTTAACTATATAAGTACTAGGGTTCTCACTTCTTGGGAGTCCATCAATGAACATAACCCCAGTACCAGACGTATTCAAGAATCTAACAAATATAGTAATATAGTCAGACCGTAATATAGTAATATATATATAGTAATATATATATAGTAATATAGTAATATATATATAGTAATATAGTAATATATATAGCAATATAGTAATACAGTTATACAGTAATATGTATACAGTTATACAGTAATATATATATAGTAATATAGTAATGCAGTTATACAGTAATATATATATAGTAATATAGTAATATTGTTAGATTCCGGTTTCGTCAGGTACTCAGAAAACGATGATTGACATACTCGCCTACGATTATTTCCCACTACATGGTCTTCCAGCCTGCATCCAATCCGGGTACGACCTCCATGTTAGATTCTTGTTGAACGTATTGTACTAAGTTAACTATTTATCCATACAGATGCATCCCACTTTGCAGCAGCAGCAGTTCTTCTTCAACCTAGCGTTAACCACGCAAACCGTTGGTATGCGGTTGAATATCGCTCACAGAAGTTTGACATCCATCAACGGATAAATAGTTAACTTAGTACAATACGTTCAACAAGAATCTAACAAATATAGTAATATAGTAATATAGTAATATAGTAATCTAGTAATATAGTAATATAGTAATATAGTAATATAGTAATATAGTAATATAGTAATATAGTAATATAGTAATATAGTAATATAGTAATATAGTAATATAGTAATATTTTTGGATTCCGGTTTCGTCAGGTACTCTGTTTATTATGTTCATTGGCCGATAATTCCTCCGAGGGACGAATGTAAAGTACTTAAATACTTTTAGAGAAAAGGGCGTTCGACTTAGCATAAGAACAATAGCGATGAACGTCATGCTAATATCATGCGATGTTGGGCTTCAGCGTCTTGGTATGGCAATTGTTGGATTAGACAGTGAGGGCTTAAAACACCTCCATAGGTAGGACACTACCTGGTGGGTCTAACACACATAGTGAGATAGTGAGATAGTGAGATAGTGAGATAGTGAGATAGTGAGATAGTGAGATAGTGAGATAGTGAGATAGTGAGATAGTGAGATAGTGAGATAGTGAGATAGTGAGATAGTGAGATAGTGAGATAGTGAGATAGTGAGATAGTGAGATAGTGAGATAGTGAGATAGTGAGATAGTGAGATAGTGAGATAGTGAGATAGTGAGATAGTGAGATAGTGAGATAGTGAGATAGTGAGATAGTGAGATAGTGAGATAGTGAGATAGTGAGATAGTGAGATAGTGAGATAGTGAGATAGTGAGATAGTGAGATAGTGAGATAGTGAGATAGTGAGATAGTGAGATAGTGAGATAGTGAGATAGTGAGATAGTGAGATAGTGAGATAGTGAGATAGTGAGATAGTGAGATAGTGAGATAGTGAGATAGTGAGATAGTGAGATAGTGAGATAGTGAGATAGTGAGATAGTGAGATAGTGAGATAGTGAGATAGTGAGATAGTGAGATAGTGAGATAGTGAGATAGTGAGATAGTGAGATAGTGAGATAGTGAGATAGTGAGATAGTGAGATAGTGAGATAGTGAGATAGTGAGATAGTGAGATAGTGAGATAGTGAGATAGTGAGATAGTGAGATAGTGAGATAGTGAGATAGTGAGATAGTGAGATAGTGAGATAATCAGATAGTCAGATAATCAGATAATCAGATAGTCACATAGTCAAGTGATGAAATCATTCCTGAATTTATAGAGGAAAGTGTCCCCGAAATAATCATTACGGACCGAATCTTGAGCCCTCCTTAAATAGTACTTTAAGTAGCACCTTAAATAGCACTTTAAATAGCATCTTAAATAGTACTTTAAATAGCATCTTAAATAGCATCTTAAATAGTACTTTAAATAGTACTTTAAATAACACTTTAAATAGCATCTTAAATAGTACTTTAAATAGTACTTTAAACGACACTTTAAATAGCACTCTAAATTAGTATAGTAATATAGTCACATAGTCAGATAGTAATATAGTCACATAGTCACATAGTAATATAGTAATATAGTCACATAGTCACATAGTAATATAGTAATATAGTCAGACCGTAATATAGTCACATAATCACATAGTCACATAGTAATTGTTAGATTCCGGTTTCGTCAGTACTCTGTTTACTATGTTCATTCGCCGATCCACCTCCATGTTAGAATCCTTTTCCATCAGTCGTCTACTGGGATACGGGCTACCAATCAAAGCCCAACACCCTACTCTGGACCGAACTAACGCATGCGCCCACAACCCCGAGCACACACTCCCCGTCCAGCTCCGAACTCGCCTTGGGTGGACAAAACGAGTATCGAAACCACCTTCACTATCATCTGTCCGAATTGGAGATAATCTTCCACATTGGCCATCGGCCAATGAACATAGTAAACAGAGTACCTGAGAAACCGGAATCTAACAAATATAGTAATATATATAGTAATATAGTAATATAGTAATATATATAGTAATATAGTAATATATATAGTAATATAGTAATATATATAGTAATATAGTAATATATATAGTAATATAGTAATATATATAGTAATATAGTAATATATATAGTAATATAGTAATATATATAGTAATATAGTAATATATATAGTAATATAGTAATATATATAGTAATATAGTAATATATATAGTAATATAGTAATATATATAGTAATATAGTAATATATATAGTAATATAGTAATATATATAGTAATATAGTAATATATATAGTAATATAGTAATATATATAGTAATATAGTAATATATATAGTAATATAGTAATATATATAGTAATATAGTAATATATATAGTAATATAGTAATATATATAGTAATATAGTAATATATATAGTAATATAGTAATATATATAGTAATATAGTAATATATATAGTAATATAGTAATATATATAGTAATATAGTAATATATATAGTAATATAGTAATATATATAGTAATATAGTAATATATATAGTAATATAGTAATATATATAGTAATATAGTAATATATATAGTAATATAGTAATACAGATAGTAATATAGTAATACAGTTATAATACATATATATAGTAATACAGTAATATATATAGTAATATAGTAATACAGTTATAATACATATATATAGTAATACAGTTATACAGTAATATATATATAGTAATACAGTAATCGGTCCATGAAGTAAGATCTTGGCGATTGAACCAAAGTCTTCGATATGTGTTGTTGAGCCTCGAAAAAAAAGCTGCGTTTGGGTGCAGCAAGTCTTGGACTAAAAGTTATTTGTTAGTATTGGTGATTGGCGTGGGAATGACGTGGGAATGACGTGGGAATGACGTGGGAATGGCGTGGGAATTGAAGAGACTGAGTGAGACTTCGTGACTTGGAGTGAGTTCACGTGCCCAGGAAATTGGGAACCGATTATTTTTTGCTACGCTCTTTTGGTTGTTGCTAGTCCCTTTGGCTACTTGCCTGGAACTTTTTTAATGCTGGCGTATTCCTGTTCCTGAGGAACCATCAACGATTATAATTTCGAATGGGTAGTTTACGTGCTTACAAGAATGTAAAGTGTAGTAGAAGAATGCAAAGTGTAGTAGAAGAATTTAAAGTGTAGTAGAAGAATGCAAAGTGTAGTAGAAGAATGTAAAGTGTAGTAGAAGAATGTAAAGTGTAGTGTAGTAGTATTTAGCAAATTACCGTTCGGTCATTTATATATATTTCGAATGCTGTCATCACGATATAATGCTAGGCTACGATAAGGATTACACTGGTAAGAAACGGGTATTATTGGTATCTTTGTCTGATTGTGATCAGGTAGTAGTGTACATTATTATACAAGTGTCTAACAGACTCAGACTCAGAGACAGACAGAGACAGAGACAGGGACAGACTCAGAGACAGACAGAGATAGAGACAGACTTAGAGACAGACAGACGGACAGAGACAGACACAGAGACAGACAGAGACAGACAGAGACAGACAGAGACAGACAGAGACAGACAGAGACAGACAGAGACAGACAGAGACAGACAGAGACAGACTCAGACACAGAGACAGACAGAGACAGACAGAGACAGACAGAGACAGACAGAGACAGACAGAGACAGACTCAGACACAGAGACAGACTCAGGGACAGACTCAGAGATACAAATAATCTCAGGACTTGGTCTTCATACTCCAGTGGATCGTTATCCTAGTGCTGGTCATGAATTCACATATCGTCTTCACGTATTCACGTATCGTCTTCACGTAGTCACGTATCGTCTTCACGTGTTCACGTATCGTCTTCACGTAGTCACGTATCGTCTTCACGTAGTCACGTATCGTCTTCACGTATCCACTTGTTCGCAGATCCACTTGTTCACGTATTCACGTATCCACACGTCAAAAGACAAAGTAGACGAATTCCCATAGTGTTTGAATCTGCAGATCTTCACGATAATGAAACTGAATGAGGTGGTCGATGTTTAGTCCTGGTAATCGAGGTCAATCAAGGCCGAGGTTCTAGCCATACCCAACCTCATGTAACCTGATGTAACCTGATGTAACCTGACTTAAATTAAACAGCAAGCTCATCTCCATACCTGGTTCCATCGGTACCGTAATTGCTTCAGTATGGAAAAGCGAATATCGAGAATTAACAGCATTGCTTTAACTCTGACTCTAGTTCCCCTGACCTCAGACCTCAGAAAGGTGCACAGAAAGACCAATAGACTGAGTGATTAATAATTTCGACAATGCGTCTTACCCTTGAATTGACTTCGAGTTAGCAGGATTTGTCTGGTAAAGGCTTAGCCTTAACACAACTGTGACTTGATATCAGAATTGGCCTTAAATCGACTGTGACTTGATATCAGAAGTGGCCTTAAATCGACTGAGACTTGATATCAGAATTGGCCTTAAATGGACTGAGATTTGAGTTTGAGCTGCTCCCGACTTAGCCTCAAATCGACTAAGACTCGACTTGGAGCCCTGTGTTCACTGAAGATTGGCTTCAAGATGAAACCACCAAAAACCACTTAATCCCCCACTGATCCCCCACTGATCCTCCACTGATCCTCCACTGATCCTCCACTGATTCTTGAACACATTAATATCAGTAGAATAGGATTATTCCACATTGAAATCACATGATCAAACAGAACATAGACCCATAGACTACTAAAAAATGGTGTAAACGCACCTGTTTAAATGTGTTTAATGGTCACACTCTCCTTTTAGACAGGTCGAGCCGGGCTATGCCCTTCATTAGGTTTTTAGTGGACACGTGACTCCACCGATCACTTTGTTCGTTTCGGTTCATGAAGGTCTTGACCAATTTGGAAACCTGTGCATCCAAGAGTTCCTGCTGTACGCGGTCCACAAGCCCAAGGCTTTGTTTGAGCTGGTACACGATGTGGAAGAGCTGGTCCATGTTGGAAGGGAGGTTCTTTTGGAGCATTTTCTCTGCTTGTTTTGCAAAATGCTCCATTTTCTCCAAAACTGTGGTTTGGGGCTCCAACACCTGCACACAGATCTCCTTTCCACCGTCCCGAGTCTGGAGGTACTCTCGTAGGGATTCCACTCCCAATGTACTCTCCAAAGCCGTACTGCCCAGACCCGTTTTTGAAACGGTACTCTCTAAAACTGTACTTTTGGATACCCTTAAATCCTCCAAATTCTGTCCTTTTTCCTCCATATTCTGTACCTTTTCCCCTAAATTCTGCTCCCTTTCTGTTCTGGTCAACCCTTGGATCTTCCGGAGATTAGACTCAAGCGCCTCTCTCCACTGTAGCTTTTCTAGCTCCAACAGCCGTAGTTTGCGCTTGAACACCTCAATACTCTCCTTATTGGACTCGTTCAAAGGATTTGGCTTGACCACCCTTTTGCCGGCCAATTCTGTGGGTGAATCCTTCAAACTGTACCAGCTGGTGGAAACCGTGCCGTTGGCCAAATCTGCAAGTAGCTCTTGCTTGATGATTTTGGCGATTCCTTTGGCTGTTTCTGCATCTTTGTTGACCAGCATATCGGGGTCTTCCGTAGACTCTAGAGATTTTTTGAAACACCACGTCAAGAGCTGCCGCATTTGGTTGGGTTCGGGGATCGAGGGGTCCAACAGTTTGTAGTATTCATGGGCGGAGACTTGCGCATGTGGTTTGGACGAGTACCCGTTTCCCACCGACAGTTGCCGTTTGCCTCTGTTGTTGTAGGAGGAGCGCCTTTTGTTCGGTATGAAGTCAGACTCGTCCGCTGTGAGGTTAATTAGTTGGTGGGTGACTTTTTCCGAGTAAGCTGGAGACTGAGACCTTTCGTGATCGCTATAATGATCCTGGGTGTTATAATGATCCTGGTCGTTGTACTGGTTTCGGGACGTGATTTGGGGGTCTTTTTCCTTCTTTCTCCGGGATGTTTCGGTTGATTTGGCCGTCTTCGGCACTTTTTCCACCCCAAACCCGCTGTTTTTCCCCGTTTTTGCCGCTTTCGAGCCGCTTCGACTCCTTTTCGAAGGCGGAAGCCCTTCCTTATCATCGTGAAAGAATGCTGGTGATGGAGCCCAATTATCGGGCGAATTGAGCTGTGCTGTGGCTCTTTTCAAGCGGGAAATCGGCGTGCTGGCCGAATTGATGGGCGAATCACTCGAAACAGCCACTGGACGCGCCCTAGGAGGCATTTTGCGCTTGGTAGGCGTCTTCATGGAGTCGGAAGGCTCCGGAATGGGACCGTTTCCAGCAGATAGGAGCTGCTTGAGCGTATTGTGCAGGCCCAACATGGATTGGGGCTGGCTGGACCGTTGTGGGGGGTTCATGGAATCGTCTGATTCGTCAGAACTGAAATTATGCCGCAGGGCAACGTATTTGATTCCAGGAAGGCCATTTCCACCATTTTTGGGCGGATTTTCACCGTTTTTGGGCGGATTTACATCGTTCTTCCCGCTTTTTTCACGGTTCTTGCTGTTTAGGCCGCTTTCCTCGGTCTTTACTACCTTCCTTGGCCGGCCACGGCCTCTCAGAGCAGGTTTTTTAGGCGGCATACCGGTTCATAAAGGATAAATGCGTATAGAGAGTGTATTGAGCAACGAGATGTACTGGTGGCAGTAGGAGCGGAACTGTATAGAACAACGTATATAGAAGAACAGGGCAAAAGGATGACCGTAAGTATGTGCTGGTGTACTGGCCTCTTATACTGTTGGACCGATAAGTGTGTATTGTAGGAGGATTGTTTGGGGATGTTGTTGTTGCGCGGCGGGCCTGTATGCAGGACTACACGTCTTTGCTTCTTGAAGACAGTCCAAACGACGGTGGGAGTTCATTTAGTGGAGAGAAAATTAGATGCTGGGGTTGATTTTGGGTAGCTAGAAATATTCTGTTTACTGAAGTTCCTTTGTTTTTTGGTGTGGAGCGAGATTTTGGGCGTGGAAGGACAACTGGTGTACGGATGTCGGACGTATATGCAGGCGTGCATCATCGCGCGTGGTTCGAGTACCCAGACAAACGATAGAGCATTGTCAATAACAGGCAAGTGGTGATTCCGAATAGAGTAACTCCTGCTGTTCTAATAGATGTCCTGTACATAACCATTGCCTTACATAACATCCTTACACCGTGCATGATCTGAAACACCGCCAGACTGCAGATAGACAATCATCATATCTACACCGCCAGACCCAAAACAGACCTGAGACATTAATTACATTTGCCTGATGACTCCGCTGCTTTCTCGGTGTGGACACTACGTTGCAGTTGTAACCAAAAATTCTGTCCAGGTCCACCTGCTCCTGCACACAAGCACACCACCCATTTTCCACAATCTTCGAAAAGTCTTTACCGACCATGGCCGGAGGCATGATTCAGTGCCGCCCTCGGATCTGCCGATTACAGTACATCAGGTTGAATGGGAACACGTGCTTCCGGGAACCCGATCGCTGAAGTATGCAGTGCTGGTCACGTGTGGTGGCATCAATTTGGTGGTGGTGATTGAATTGGCCGGGGGTGACCCGGGGGTAATCGAGGTGGACGGGGTGGGCATTGACCGAGTCCAGTGGTTCCCTGCAATTCCGGCCACTTCTAATACGGGGGCAAAAACGGGGGCAAATACGGGGGCAACCACACCGGGGACTTCTCTCGGTTCCACTACCCCCGGATCTACACCCCCAGCTACCGGGTCCTACATAAACTCCACCATGCTAGCGGTATTCTCCCGTATGAATCTCCACATGAAGGTCTACTCGCTACTATGCACACAGGCCCTTGTGACGGTGGCCAAACCGTGCAGTCACGTGATCTTTCATCCGACCAAACCCCGGCTCTGGTCGGTCGTGGCCCAGCCGTACCACCCGAAAAACCTGGTTGCGCGTCGCCTGCCCTCAACTAGCCCTCGGATCTCCCACTTTTATACCGACGGGGTCATGTGCTCTCGCCTCGTATCCCTAGAGCTTTCTCTGGCAGTGGGCACTGCAGCAAAGTGGGAATGGTCCCAATCGGGGAAGTGGCTCCTGCTGGTTGACCCGGAATCCCGTTTGGGAGGGGCAGATGTCCGGGTATACAACTTGTACGGCATACACCAACGGGGCCACGTGACTAGCGGCGTGACCGAGGGTCACGTGGCACAACCCACGCTTGTGGCAGCAGCACGTGACGCCACCGAGTTTGGGTGTGTGTGGGGGCTTGGATCCGGTCTTTGGCTGCAGGAATGTGACTATATTGTGAAGTACGATGAACTTTTCGACCTGGGTCGTGCGCTGGCCATAACCATGCAGGTGATCGATATTCAGAGTCTTCTGCAGGGTAAACCGGAGCAAGTGGTGCTTTCCGAGGGCATCATCTGGTCGCATTTCCGGGACCTCGATTTGGAGATCAAGTACTCGCGGTTGGCGCGGATCCCCCCGGCCAAGTTCCGGTGGAAACAGAGCATGACATCCGGGGGGCGTCACGTGATCGCCGCCGAAAAGAACATTTGTATATTCCAGCGGCAATCCGGGGCTCTGCCGAAACTAGTACCGGAAATGTGTGTTTTCGGCGACCTGAAGTTCTTGGATGTGCTCGTGGTGGACGGTGGGTACGTTGTGGCCTATAGCGATCACGTGCTGGTGTTACATACAGGAACACCGGTAATCCTAGCTACGAGTCGGTACTCGTTTAGTACGGTCCGAATTTCTATTGAAGGAGACAATTTGGCCGTAAGTTTAGTGGAGGATACCCCCGGGGGCCCCCTCTGGCGGCGTGTGTGGAGGCCTTTATCACAATTGACGTCGGTGTCCAATGAAATTGTGATACCAAAGCAAGTGGCCAATGAGAAGGCCAGAAAAAGTCCGTTGGAAGATACTTTGACGGAGCATGAAGTCACAGACACGTTTCAGAACAAACGGAGGGATATATACAGGAAGGGGACGTGACTAAACACATCAAGTCTAATGTCACATGAACCAAGATCACTTAGTAACAGATAGACAGTAGTATGTAGTGAATGGTCATGTTGTAGTCTCGTGAAGAGACCAAGGAAGAATAGTTCCATGACAGCGAGGGAGAATAGTCACATGACCAAGGGAGAACAGTCACATGATCAACCAGGGAAGAACAGCCATATCACCAGTCATATGACCAAATAAACATATCCAGTCACTCACTGTAATATAGAGTTATCAGTCACATGATCAGAGCAAGCAAGGCAATCACATTGATATGATCATTGAGTCACACGACAATCACATGACACCAGACGCGATCACTCCAAGATATCACAGCATATGCATAGTCACATGATTGCCAAAGTAGATAGAGTCACATGATCTCAGTAAAACAAGATATCACACATGACAGTTCATCACAGTCACATGGCACTAGTAGATTGATCACACCAAAGTACAGTCCATGATCCACCAGGAAGAACAACTTACAGTCACATGACCTTGGGAAAGTGACATCACCTTGGGAAAAAACATGACCTTGGAAAAGCAACATAATACTTTTGAAGTAACTCACACAGAATCTGGTCACACTGAGTAAGATTATATGACAGTCATATGATCGACCGAAGAAGAACACATCATAATCAATCACAGTGACGAGATCCACTCTTAGCTCACATTGTTCACGAGTCACCTGATCGTCACAGTCACAAGATCAATCACCTGATCAGTTAACTTCTTCGCTACTGGCCCTGTGAATTTCCGAATTCCAGAATCCATGGAATAGGTCGCAGTCGAATCAGTCTTCTAGTTCGCCTGTGTAAGAAATTCCTCACTAGTCGGAATATGGAGGCATTTAGGACGTACACCCCAAAGAAGGACCGGACGGTAGGGAGGACCAATTGCTTTCATACGCATTTGGGGATGACTCAGATACTTGCATAATCGGTAGACTCCTTGGTCCGAGTTTCAAGGTCACTGCTCCTCCACCTTCACCATTCTTCTGCTCCACTCGAAGCACCGGAATAATTCACCTGATATCACATGATCCATTCTACCTGATCATTCGCCTCATGAGTCATACATGCAGTTTACCTGATCAGTCACATGGTCAACCACCTGATCGTCACATGACAAACACACAACACGAGTACTCACACAACCGACTTTGCTGGTCAGCCACGTGACCGATCAATCATTAAAGTTCCACTCCACCTCATCAGCCACAGTCAAATCATTATAGTTCCACTCTACCTGATCAGCCACGTGACCGATCAGCTGCTCTTCTTCTTCGGAGCTCCCTTGCTTCTCTTCTTCCTATCAGCCACCATCTTCACCCTATAGGCCTCCTTTGGATCCACCAACTTCAACTCCGGAAACCACTCCTTGAAATCGCGGAATGTAGGGGCCGAGTCGTTTTTTCCGTAGTACGAAGCCACCGTGGGGCCTTTTAAAGGTGCACGCAAGACCTTGGCTCCATTCCGGATTCCAGTGGGGTTGTAAGTTTCGCCGAATATCTGGGCGGAAAGCTGCTTGACTGCTTTTAGTTGCGTCTTGCTGTTGTGGAGGAAAGTCATGGTAGTTAAGGGTGGATTTTTGGGGTTTGGTGGATGGGGTTGTGGTGAATTTTTTGGTGCGAATGCCGCGGTGCACGGGTCTGAGATGGCGCGGTGTACGGGTGCTGCGTTGTCTGGGTGTACGGATCTTTGGTGAATTTGGTGTACTAATGTTGGTGTACTAATGTCCTTATATGCAGGAAAACAAACTTCAAGTCCAATTTGATATTGGGCCAAAGCTTGGGTTTATTAGTGAGTGTCCAAAAATGTATATGTACTAGTAATGTTTGGGTGGGGTAAATTATTGAACCAGTTATTGTTTGGAATAGTGATGTATTAGAGGAAGAATCAGCCCAATTACTAATATTTGGGTTTATTTTAATGTTTTCAGGTCTGAATTTCATATTAGCAGCCAGATAACTAATTCTCTTACAATACAGTTAAAACCCTTGATTTTGTACATATATTTAGACCAGCTTATGTATTAAAGAAGTCTAAAATGGGACGTTACTCTACAATACATTATTCTACACTACTCAATATACACTCCACACTTTTCTATAGTTCAATAGAGAAGTTCGTGTAGTGGTGTAGCAGTAAATATGGACCGGAATACTATGAATTGTGATGTTCCTCTGCACTAATCAGTACATCACGTGACAAAGCCTCTCAAAATTCCAATTTCCCATCATATTTCATCTGCGTTACGAGCCCCGGCGTGCTTGGGAAAACCTACACTTTGGCTTTATACTGACAATAGCTGTGGAATTTGCGGGCACTTGTTCCTTTCTGGGTCCCCATTGGAACCCGGCGACATTGTCGCCCATGTACCGACAAAATGTCTCCCAGATGCCTTTGTCTAAAAGATCTGAAGCCAAAACCGGGTTGGCCCTTGACTTCACCAGCAGCATAAATGATGGCCAAAATATACCACGCAATGATACCCACGATTTTGAACAAAGCCATCTAGTATTCGGCCCCACCGAACTTAAATAATTTGGCGTCCAGTATTCAACTCCACGGCAATAGTGGCGAACATCTGCAAGGTTAATTTGATAAATGCCCAATTTGTCTCTCGATCTCTTGTGAGAAAATGTCATTTCCTCCAGGGGCAAGAATCTCCTCCTCGTCTTTTTTTAGATCTTGGCACCCATCTATCAGCACTGGCCAGCACTGGCCAGGTTTTCTCCTTAAGAATAGTTGGTCTGTCTTCCTAACGAAGTGTTAGCACTTTGGGTCCGTTCGGGAGTTTTTTTCCTGGAATAGAACTATTGAATTTTGCGGAATACCACCTTTGGACTTCTTGGAATAGCATCATTAGATTTCCGGAATAGCACCTTTAAACTTCTTGTAATAGCACCTTTAGATTTTCCGGAATAGCACCTTTAAACTTCTTGGAATAGCACCTTTAAATTTCTTGGAATCGCACCATTGAACTTCTTGGAATAGCACCCTTGAACTTCTTGCAGTTCATTCTTTGAGGGCCACATGCAGTCCTCTGCTAGGCACAAAGCCAAACTGTCAAGCTTCTCTTTCAAAACATCGTTGATGCTAGAAACAGTCTGTGAATTGAGATCAAGTTGCATATCAATGAAAGACTAAAAGAATTAGCGTGCATTCATAAATACACTCCCAATAGCTTTACATAAAATATTCGCAACAGTTATAACCTCAAACTCAAACTGACTTAATCTTTCGGACCATCGAAAAAACCAGTTATGTGTTTTATGTCAGAGTCCAGTTAAACGTTCATATACTGAAATTGGAAGGAATGCCATACTGGGCTGTTTACTCTTTAAGGTAGTAGGATCCCTGTGTCTTTCAGTTCTTCAATTCTTCAATTCTTCAATTCTTCAATTCTTCAATTCTTCAATTCTTCAATTCTTCAATTCTTCAATTCTTCAATTCTTCATTTCTTCCTTTCTTCCTTTCTTCCTTTCTTCCTTTCTTCAATTCTTCAGTTCAATTCTTCAGATGTTCAGTTCTTCAATTCTTCAATTCTTCAATTCTTCAATTCTTCAATTCTTCAATTCTTCAGTTCAATTTTTCAGATGTTCAGTTCTTCAATTCTTCAATTCTTCAATTCTTCAATTCTTCAATTCTTCAATTCTTCAGATGTTCAGTTCTTCTCTGCCATAATCTGAATATATAATACACAGTACCAGAAGACACCTCGTCCTAACGTCTTTAATGACCGTCCACTTGGTTGCGTGTAGTTAACCTTCACCAGACCTTGTGCATTGTATCAGTCTTAGCGTTCTCTTAGTCTTCGATGCTTCCTCAGTATGTTCTGTTGACAGTTTCCATAAAGACTTGCATAGACAGGAACGCTTATCTTGTTCCTTCTTATGAGTGTTAACAATTCTGGTACAGTACAGTTTCTTTGTCTTCTTCACTTGCGTGACGAATATTGACTAGAATAACTGTCTTATGGTCTGCTTCGATATTCCTCTACCACGGCAAGATCCCCTCTTTATAGACCACATCACCATAAATTCCGATCTCCTGTATCGAACTTGTTAATCCTTGTCTGAAGTCCAACCCTATGAATCCTGACACCAAGACCCGGTTTGCATAATCCGTCTGCACATGCAGATTCCTCGGAACCTTATGAGACTTCCTCGGAACCTTATCAGACTGGTCCCTTGATCCAATTGTGGTGTACTGCGGTAACACCTTCCTGTATACACGGGCCAGGATATCTCTGTAAGAAATCAACAGTGAGTGACCTGGTAGTCTATATAATGAACGTATTCATCATGTCGTAAAGTTTATCATGGTATGTATCGAACCTAGAATAGCCGAGAAACTCCCTCTTTGATCCAAGGGAGGAAAACCTCACTGTTATATACACTGGCTGTATGCAACCCTGCATATACATGAAACACGAGCACGTGATATGCAAATGTACCCCGTCTGCCATAGCTTGCATCTCAGTATCGTTATAAAACCGTTTCCTAACATTGTCACATGTTCAACACGTGCAACATGTTCCACTGCGACTAGTCACCCGTCTATACTCTGTTCTAAAAGTGCACGACCCAATTTTTTTCAGCTAAAAAAGTATGCATTGTACAGTCCGGAATTCCAGGATTCCAACAAACCAAGTTTCATCAAAATCCCTTGAGAAAAAGGTCGTTTGCGTTGGGCCTTTTTGTGCTGAGGTTGCCGGGTGTACGGGTGTGGCCTCGCTTTCGGTCCATCCCCGGTTTACACCAGTTCCGGCCATCCTAATCAGCCGTACTTAAATGACAAGTTCCCCCAACTCTACTAAGCACACCTAATAAGGACTGCATATAACCCACTATGAGTACTGCTAATTTTACATGCTTTCTGGAAACTCTTTCCCATTTCCCTGCATACCGTGGCTGAGAGGGCGTTGTGAAATGGGCATTAAAATCAGATGGCCTTGACTTCATAATACCTCTTTGGGTAGTGCCGTGCCCATAGCGGATCTGACTTTTTATATATAGATCGTATTGATCTCTTGATGTTAATACGGGTTTTTAAACTGTAGTACAGTACAGTAGTACAATAGAGTATAGTACAGTACACTAAAGTACAGTAGTACAGTACAGCATAGTACAGTAGTACAGTAGAGTATAGTACAGCAGTACAGTAGTGAATAGTACAGTAGTACAGTAGTGAATAGTACAGCAGTACAGTAGTGAATAGTACAGTAGTACAGTAGTGAATAGTACAGCAGTACAGTAGTGAATAGTACAGTAGTACAGTACACTATAGTACAGTCGTACAGTAGTGAATAGTACAGTAGTACAGTAGTGAATAGTACAGTAGTACAGTACACTATTGTACAGTAGTACAGTACAGCATAGTACAGCAGTACAGTAGTGAATAGTACAGCAGTACAGTAGTGAATAGTACAGTAGTACAGTACAGCATAGTACAGTAGTACAGTAGTAAATAGTACAGTAGTACAGTAGTGAATCGTACAGCAGTACAGTAGTGAATAGTACAGCAGTACAGTAGTGAATAGTACAGTAGTACAGTAGTGAATAGTACAGTAGTACAGTAAACTATAGTACAGTAGTACAGTACACTATAGTACAGTAGTACAGTAAACTATAGTAAAGTAGTACAGTACACTATAGTACAGTAGTACAGTACAGCATAGTACAGTAGTACAGTACACTATAGTACAGTAGTACAGTACACTATAGTACAGTAGTACAGTACACTATAGTACAGTAGTACAGTAGAGTACAGTACAGTAGTAAATTGTACAGTAACCTATGTTGAACTTGAGGAATCAGTACACGCAGGTGTACTGCATGTTCATGTGACTGCATACAGATGAAACAATGAAGAGTATTGTTGAAGAGAGGCGGAGCCTCTCTGAGGGCTCGTCTAAGCTCTCGTCTAGCTCTCGTCTAGTGTTTAGGCATTGTCTTGGAGAAGATAATGTCAGTAAGAGACTGAAGAGGGAGAAAAGCTGGAGCATATAAGAATGGACGAGAATATCCTTATAAGAGATTATCGAAACAACGGTGTTAAGATACAAGGATCTCTTAGTATAATATTAGATACAGATAAGAATATAAGTCGTTTAGGATGATCACTGGAGTCCCACACTTACGTGACTTATTGAAAGTAACGTGATAACTGTTCCAGATTACGGGAGTGTATATTACAACTCTCAACAACCTACAAACTCGTGGTTCTTTTGGTATGACCAAAATCTCATGCAGGCGCGGACGCGCACGCCAGACCAGAACTGGACCAGGCGCAGCATCAGCAACGGGAATTGCTCGCAGTTGGCACGCCTGCATATAACCATGTATATACATATATATATATATAAATATATATACACTTATGCATTACACCCGCGGCGTTTCCTGCACATACACAGGCCAGAAATGCGCCTCCAGCTCCAACCATCTCCTACTATACCCTCTTGAAACTACACAACGCTTTGATTCTGGCTTGTAAAAGCTGACTATACCACTGGATTCGTGCACACCCGTACCTCCGCCATATATTCAAGCTGTTCCCCCTTTTCTGCATTTGTCCCGTATCTCTTGCTTCCCCGAAACGTTGCCAAGCCTTACACCTCTAGGCCATGCCCAGGCCCACTTCCCACGTGTATTCCAGCGAAAGTGGCCGGGAATCCGGTGAAACGAGGCGGCTGGCGGGCGGCTCCGCCGAAATCCCACCTAGGGCGTCTTTTTCCGCCGAAAATTACGACCATTCTGCGTCCGCTGACGATATTATACCCCAATCCGCCATCCATTCGGGCTCCAACCGCCGCCAGTCCACCACCACCGACCCTAATCGCCGCCAGCCGTCTTCGGGAGATCCGAGCCGCCGCCACGCGGACTCAAACCGCCGCCATTTTCTTTTTTCCGACTCCGTAAGGCCTCACAGCCTTATCTCCGGCTCCAACCGCCGCCAATCTCTTTTCTCTGGCGTCGATCGAAGACTCTCCGATACAACGCCCTATCGGGCTACTTCCCGGCCTGAAACCCGGCAATCTCTCCAGGATTTCGAGTACCCGGAGCTCGAACCCGTATATTCCGGCTCGACGCGACCCCGGTCGTCTAAACGGTTTCTGCGTGAATCCCACGAGTCGGTTGTGGATAACCTTGATATTTTGGGCGATGCACTCCAGGAAGACCCACAGAACTTCCGTGATCAATTGGATGAGGTTTTAGGCCTCTCTGCCAAGGGGCCCATCTGGATGGTGGATGAGACGGGCGCGGGCTCGCAACCGCACTCCAAAGAGCATGTGGTTTCACCCATAGCCGAAGACAGCTCCTCCAATGTGCAAGACGGTGGTGCTAGAAATGAAGGAATCTTCCATTTCCATGATGGCTCATTCAACACGTCCAAAAAAACTCGCAATTCCGAGTCCGTGGACCCGGATCTCACCTATAACATCCCCATGATCACGTTGAACAACCCGGACCTGCAGCTGCCGACCGGGGCGGAGCTCTACGACTCCAACATCGAGGCTGGACTTTTTCAGCCGCCGCTGGGCATGCATAAGGCGCTGGTTTCGTCGCCAGCCAAGATCTTGGGGCTCTTAACCAGAATTTCAGACCGTGTGGCTGGTTCCAGCAATCCTCCTGCACCTGTTATCGATACACACCCAGATTCTTTCACTGGATCTGCAATGGGTTCGGAATCTCAGACTGTCAAATCTGGCTCCGCTACTTCTTTGCATTCTGAATCCCATTTGGGAAATTCTTCCACGTCATTACCATCGTTGAGCCTGCAGATAAGTAGGGGCCCCGTCCGGAATTCCAGTTCGGACAGCATCAACTCAGTACCCTTGGATGATCCAGAGGGGAGTCCATGCAAGAGTCTCAAATACGGGTATACGGGCTACACCGCGCATGTTTCGCCCAAATTTGGGCCTTCTAAGAGCAATTTAACTACAGTATCATCCAAACCTGCATCGCACATCAGTCCCAACTTAAGTGCATCCACAGCCTTGGAAAATCTCACCTCTGAGTGTCATCACCCTCAGCTTTTCGGGAAGTCTTTGGGTATATTTTCGCCCGAATCCCGTTTTAGACAATGGTGTCATCGCACAGCTCTGAACAGAAGCACCAATGCCATTGTTTTGATCATGATCGTGGCTCAAATGGCTGTTCTTGTAAGCAGACAATGGGGAGCTGGATCCATTCGGTTTGAAAATAAACCCAACTATGCAGACTGGACCTTATTGGGAATCAACATTTTCTATACGATCGAGATTTTCGTGAAGGTTGTGGCATATGGGCTTTATAATGATACGGCATTGTTTGAGGCCATGGGAATGGAGTATCCCACAAGCAGTTTGTACTATGCATGGAGTTCTCTTTATCGGAAGATCAAAACACTTTTCCAGAACTTCACCCCTACCAGAAAGAAGAAAGTGCTCGCATCTCTGGACTCCCGGAATAATTCTCCTTCTCAACCGTTTTTGCTGGAGACTTCAGACAGTCTTGAAACGGTCGAAAGTGATTCCTCGGATGAACGTGGCTACCTCCGGCCTCGTCTGGGGTCTGCGAGCTCGATGTTGGAAATCAATCCTCGAAAGCGTCTTTTTGAACCAAATACGTTTATGAAAACGCATAAATTGATCAAAACAGTGGAAGAAATGAACCTCAAACGAGCTTTTCTCCGCAGCAGTTGGCAACGGCTCGATTTCGTTTCCGTATTCTTTTTCTGGGTTTCGTTGCTTTTCCATATCAGTCGCTGGGACTACGCTAACCACATTATGTTGTTCCGGGCCTTGGGGTGTATCCGGATCTGGCGTCTTTTGAACTTGACCACCGGTACCAATATCATCTTGAGGGCGTGCCAATCGGCCATTCCACAGTTGATTGATGTGGGAATTTTCGTGGTGTGTTTCTGGGTGATCTTCTCGATTATTGGTGTGCAGTCCTTCAAGTCGTCTCTTTCCAGACACTGTGTGTGGACCAACCCCAATGACCCCACTGAAACATACACCAATTCGAATCTGTTCTGTGGTGCATATCTCGGCACCGATGGCCGGCCCCATCCATATTTGGACCGAGAGGGCCAGCATACAAGCTACGTCAAGGGTCTTTGGTGCCCGGTGAACTCTGTGTGCCAAAGTGGAGAGAATCCCTATGGAGGAACAGTGAATTTCGACAATATCCTACAGGCTATGCAAGCAGTCTTTGTGATGATCAGTGTCAACACTTTCTCGGACATCATGTATGATGTCATGGATACAGATAGTTTGGTGGCGGCTCTCTTCTTCATAGTGGGTATCTACGTGCTCACGGTATGGTTAATGAATATCTTCACGGCTATCATAGTTGCCTCGTTCAATTTCGTGCAGATGGAGGAACGGGAAGAACGCAGACGGAAGGCCGAGGCAATCCGCAACGATAATTCGTTCCTATCCCGGAAAGCCAAGCTCAAGTCGTGGTTTTTCAACGACGAGGTACATGGTCAACGTATCCGAAAGTTGATCCAGCGGAAACCCTGGTTGCGGATGTACTACCGGTTCGAGTTCTTCTTCTTATTGGTGATCACGTTATCGCTCATTACTCAGAGTTTCCGGAGCCACGAAATGACTGAACGGAGGGCAAGGCTTTTATACCGCATCGAGGCCCTTTACACGTCGCTATTGTTGTTTGAGATCATTTTAAGGTTTCTCCTTTACTTGCCGGATTGGAGGTCATTTTTCCTTAGCCACCGGAACGTGGTGGACTTGACGTTGGCCGTGATCACTTCTGTGATCATCGTAGGGCCCGTAAAGGATAAAATGGGCCATGTTTACTACTGGATGAGTGTGTTTCAGTTGGCCCGGTTCTACCGGTTGGTTCTTTCGTTCCGAATCACCTCAGACCTCTGGATCAAGATCACCAAGAACTTCAAGGCCATCTACGACTTGACCTTGTTCTACTTCATTCTTCTTTTCCTTACGGGAATCCTTGCTTCTCGGTACTTCGAGGGCACCGTGCCCCCGGAAGACGTGGACGAAGTGCAGTTTGCCATGCACACATTGCCTAATAGCGTAATGACGCTCTATGTGATTACATCCACGGAAAATTGGGCCGATATCATGTTTAACCTCCAGAGCTATGCCAACAGCGTGGCACAGCGGTCTTTTGGAGCCATTATTCTCATCATCTGGTTCGTCGTCAGTAACCTGGTTATCATGAATATTTTTATTGCCGTCATTGCCAAGTCTTTGGAGGTATCTTTGGAGGGAAGACGGAAACATCAGTTGCGTCAGTTTATTGACGATATGACCAAACGGTTGCTGATGGTGAAGGACCCTCCTGGATGGATGTTTCGGTTGAAAGCTAAATGGTTCAAGTCACGTGAAGAGAAGAACATCGAAAAGGCAGTCACCAACTTGCTTTTGAGTGGCAGTGCGGTCAATGATTTCTTAAATGGAGAGGAAGAAAAGGATGAGCTTGTGGAAGTATCTAGGCTGAATGACGCCGACGAGGCCCGCAAGCCGTTCCCAGAAAGATTAATTTTTCGTGTCAAAAAGTTTGCCATGCACTACTTCCGGAACCCTTTCTATGCCCGGCGCAAAATGAATACGGATGTGGGCAATTTTGACCCCTCCAGGTTTGCTACCCAGGTGCTTGCAGAAAGACGCAGCTTGATTAAAAGCCAGGACGATTACTTAAAGGCCAACCCCAGCTTCAATACTGTGTTTTACATGTTGGAGCCAGGCCACAAATTACGCCGGTTCTGCCAGAGAATTGTGCCCTCCAGTTATGGAGAAAGAATCGATGGTGTTGAGCCACACAAGACCATTGGCGATATATTCTCCATTGTGATGTTTGCATCTACCGTGGGCATTGTGATTGGCGCATGTTACCTTACTCCGTTGTACAGGTTGGATGTGCAGAACAAACATGGCCGGTGGAACTGGCTGTTCTTCATCGATGTGTTGTTCATGGCCATCTTCACGTTGGAGATGGTCATCAAGGTCATTGCAGATGGACTTTTCTTTACGCCCAATGCGTATGCTAGACTGCCATGGAACTGGCTAGACTTTGGAGCCTTGAGTTCGCTTTGGATCGAGTTCGTGGCCTACCTTATTAACGATGGAGACCTTTCTCGGATTGTGCGTGGTTTGAAAGCCTTGAGGGCTTTGAGGATCTTGACCATCAGTGAAACAGCCAAGAATAACTTCCACTATACGATGTTATCAGGGTTCGGCAAGATCCTCAGTGCAACGGTGATTTCGCTTACGTTGCTTTTTCCGTTCTCGCTCTGGGCCTTGAATGTGTTCAATGGCCGCTTGGGCTACTGTCTCGACGGTGAATCGGATTATGCCTCTTGTCTTAACGAGTACCAGAACCTGCCCTATAACTGGAACGTGTTGAGTCCCAATGTGTACACCAACCCAATCTTGCACATGGACAATTTTGGATCGTCGTTCTCCACGTTCTACCAGATCGTGTCGTTGGAGGGCTGGACAGATCTCCTCATCAATGTCATGCAGAGTACCGGAGTGGGCACCCCGCGTGAGATGTTCCGGTCTCCAATTAACGGTATATTTATTATCTTGTTCAACTTCGTCAGTACCGTTTTCATTTTGACGTTATTTGTTTCGGTGATCATTAATAATTACGCCAAGGTCACAGGCCGGGCGTACTTGACGGATATACAGATCCAGTGGTACCACGTGAAGAAGTTCTTACAGGAGGTGCGGCCTTCCAAGAGAAAGGATAAGCAGGACTTGACGCGGTTGAAGCGTTTTTGCTACAATTTGACCGTGGAAAAGAATAAGATATGGAACCTGATCTTGGGGCTCGTGCTCATGCTCCATTTGTGTGCGTTGGTGTTTGAAGCTTTCCCTTCGTGGATTCCTGGAGAAGTGCAATACGCTCTCTTCCTCATCTCCACCTTCTGCTTCCTCGCCCACTACGTCATGATGATCGTGGCCCAGGGTTACAAGGTATTTGTCTCCAACAAATGGAACGTGTTCTGCTTTGTGGTGACGTTGGGGGCCTGGGTCACCACCTGCACAGCCAGTCAGCTTCAGGCAGGCAATGTGTTTGTGAATATCAATAAGATCTTCTTGGTGGCCTTGTTGATTTTCTTATTCCCTCGGAGTGACCGCTTGAACCAGTTGTTGAAGTTTGCATCTGCTTCGTTTCCATCGTTGTTCTCTTTGATGTTCACGTGGTTCATTATCTACATAGCCTATGCTATTGCCATGAACCAGGTGTTTGGACTCACCAAAATCGGGCCCAACACCAGTAACAACATCAATCTCCGGTCGGTGCCTAAGGCGTTGATTTTGCTTTTCCGGTGCTCGTTTGGCGAGGGCTGGAACTATATCATGCTGGACTTTACGTTGGAGGAGCCATATTGCCTGGTAGAGAAACCTAGTGGGGTTTCTGATTGTGGAAACAAGCAATACGCCTACTTCTTCTTTATGTCGTGGAACCTTATCTCCATGTACATCATGCTCAATCTTTTCGTGTCGCTTATTTTGGATAGTTTCAGTTACATTGCTGGCGGAACGAAGTACTCCCACTTGATTGCACGGCCGGAGATCCGGAAGTTCAAACGGGTTTGGCAAAGGTACGATCCCAAGGGTACGGGTTTCATTGATGTGGAGCATTTGAGTCCTCTCTTGCATAATCTCCATGGGTCGCTCCGGTTTCAGTTCTACCAGGGCTCATTGAGTATTCCCAAGCTTACGGCCAAGTGGATTACCAGACACAGTTCGGATCCGTACGATATCAGTGTGGATTGCAGAGCTATCAATGGGATCTTGCTGGAGATGGACGTTTCCAAGGTGCAGGAGCGGAGGCATCTACTTGACCAGTTCATGGAAGAAGCCAAGGTGAACATGGAGCTTCATGAGGAACCTGGAATTTCCTTCACGCGTCTCATCACCCAGCTCCCCCTCTACACGTCGTTCAACCCGGGGCAGTGTCTTGTGCTTATTGACTTTTTGGAGAACAGACTTATGCACGGCAAGGTGGACCAGCGACTCAAGAAGATCCGGTGCACGGAGTTGATCCGTGGCTTTGCGTGTCGTTGGCGTTACAAGCAATGGAAGAGAGGAGAACTTACCACAGAGGAGTTTTTGGCCGAGGACGCTAGCCAGGACCATGCGGACGATTACCCAGACCACGACTACTACCAGGATCACTACCAGGATCACTACCAGGGTCACTACCAGGACCACTACCCAGACTACCCAGACACCCCATAGTGATAGGACCTAGTTACGGATATATGGATTGAGGTACTGGGGTCTCGAGAGTACAGGTGTATGGATTGAGGTACTGGGGTCTCGAGAGTACAGATGTATGGATTGAGGTACTGGGGTCTCGAACGTACAGGTGTATGGATGAGAATAGACAATTATGGTACGCGATTTTGATGGCCTGGACTACAGGAAATGGTTGAGTGCGTGATAGCAACATAACTAGCAAGTGGAGATAACTTTTTGATACATTTTCAATGATATAAGAAACAGATGAGGTGGATGTGGGAGTTTGAAGAGTGGGGGCCGACAGCTGGACTACAATAGTCAGTACATTGAAGTACACGACTAGAGCCAGTAATAAAGCTAATTTGTGGAGTCTTATCATATGAACAAAGATAGGATTCCGAGTCGAAGTGGTGACTTGTGGGATATTAACTATGTGGGAGGTGTAATCAGGAAGAAATTCCTGGTCAATGTGACTCTATGGCTGGTGTCAATGTCACTCTATGGCTGGTGTCAATGTGACTCTATGGCTGGTGTCATTGTGACTCTATGGCTGGGGTCAATGTGACTCTATGGCTGGTGTCAATGTCACTCTATGGCTGGGGTCAATGTGACTCTATGGCTGGTGTCAATGTCACTCTATGGCTGGTGTCAATGCGACTCTATGGCTGGTGTCATTGTGACTCTATGGCTGGTGTCAATGTGACTCTATGGCTGGTGTCAATGTCACTCTATGGCTGGTGGTATAGTTCCCATAGTCAAAGTCATCCTATTGGTAGTGTTCGTAATCTTCATGAAGGTCACGTGAAGGTACGGTCTTGTTTCACTAATAGGTCGTCAGGGTATATGCATAGTATGAAGCATAGTATAGGTATAGTTTATGATTGAGCAGTGTAGTGTAGTGTAGTGTAGAGAAGATAACACCTGATCTACAACGACGGTTGCAGCACCAGGAGGACCTGTGATTAACCAGGAGTAATATCCAGTGGATGACTCATACTATAAGATATTGACCTCATAGTCTTTCAAGATATGTAAACACTCTACGGGAAGTGTTTACTTCAGAAGAAGTATTACTTCAGGAGACGGACAGTTGTCAGGGTCATTGAAGTATTATCAATACGAGATCTTTTGGGGTCTGGTTCTTGAAGGCATCTTGTATAGTTGTACAGTAGTACAGTGGTATACTACTAAAGAATACAGCAGTACAGTATCAAAAAGTACACTAGTACAATAATACAGTAGTACAGTATCAAAAAGTACACTAGGACAATAGTACAGCTGTACAGTATCAAAAAGTACACTAGGACAATAGTACAGCTGTACAGTATCAAAAAGTACACTAGTACAATAGTACAGCTGTACAGCGGTACCGGACCAAAATCAGATCTGTTCAGTCCTGATAAACAACCTTAAAAAACACCATCATACATATAAACAACTTTGTATGGTTCCCTTTTCACCAGCTCAAACTCCCATACGTTGACACTTCAAATCAAAATAATGTCAACATCAATGGCTTTATTTAGTTGCGGGTCTATGGAGTATTAGTGCTAAAAATATCCGGTCAATGTGCTCTACAGAATAGTGAACCGTGTGCACGAACTGAATGCTCATGGGGTCATGAGTAAATAGTGTGAGCCCTCCGGGCAGTTGCAAGTAGTAAAAGTATAAAGTATAAAGTATAAGTATAAAGTATAAAGTATAAAGTATAAAGTATAAAGTATAAGTATAAAGTATAAAGTATAAAGTATAAGTATAAAGTATAAAGTATAAAGTATAAGTATAAAGTATAAATTATAGAGTAGTAAAAGTATAAAGTATAAGTATAAAGTATGAAGTATAAAGTATAAAGTACAAAGTATAAATTATAAATTATAGAGTAGTAAAAGTATAAAGTATAAAGTATAAAGTATAAAGTACAAAGTATAAATTATAAATTATAGAGTAGTAAAAGTATAAAGTATAAAGTAGTAAACGTATAAAAGTATCAAGCAGTAACAGTATAAAGTGTAAAGCAGTAAAAGGAGTAAACGTATGCAAGTATAAAGTAGTAAAAGCAGTAACAGTATAAAGTAGAAAGCAGTAACAGTATAAAGTATAAAGCAGTAACAGTATAAAGTGTAAAGTATAATGTTAACCTGTAGATTAGATAACCCCTGATCTACAACGACGGTTGCGGCACCACGAGAACCTGTGATTAACCAGGAGTAATATCCAGTGGATGACTCATACTATAAGATATTGACCTCATAGTCTTTCAAGATATGTAAACATTCTACGGGAAGTGTTTACTTCAGAAGAAGTGTTACTTCAGGAGACGGAAAGTTGTCAGTGGTGATTGAGGTATTACCAATACGAGATCTTTTGGTGGTCTGGATATAGTCAGTAGAGCAGAGGAGATGATATAAAGTATAGAAGTATACAGAATATAGAAATTATACTAGAAAATAGAGATTATACTAAAGTATAGTAGAGTAGAGTACAGAGTATATAGTGTTAGGCCCATCAGAAAAGACACCACCAATAGTGGAAGTATTGGGTGAATTGGCTCTAGTGCTAACATTGGGTGAATTGGCTCTAGTTTTAACATTGGCTGAATGAGCTCTACTGCTAACATCGGCTGAATGAGCTCTAGTGCTAACATTGGCTGACACTACCCATAGGTACTTTTCGAGCCTATGAAAGCCAATGACTCGTCCATGGCTCTAGACCTCGTATCCCAACTACTAACTAACACTGGCTAAATCGCTACTACTAACTACTGACTACTGACTATTGGAGGCATCTTGGTATTCCTCGGGGCAGTTGATATTCTATTTTCAATACTAACAATAAATGGGGGGTAAAGTCCCCTTTATATATTTGGAGATTCTTCCTTCATCACTCAATTAATTGTTGCTTCAATTGATGCCGCAGAAAAACAGATGGATGGTTAACCAGCAAGCCGTGGTTATCAAAGTGCACTCTTTTCATTGCTGGTTTTCAACATTTAGTGTAGTGTAGTGTAGAGTGTGTAGTGTAGTGTAGAGTGTGTAGTGTAGTGTAGAGTGTGTAGTGTAGTGTAGAGTGTGTAGTGTAGTGTAGAGTGTGTAGTGTAGTGTAGAGTGTGTAGTGTAGTGTAGAGTGTGTAGTGTAGTGTAGAGTGTGTAGTGTAGTGTAGAGTGTGTAGTGTAGTGTAGAGTGTGTAGTGTAGTGTAGAGTGTGTAGTGTAGTGTAGAGTGTGTAGTGTAGTGTAGAGTGTGTAGTGTAGTGTAGAGTGTGTAGTGTAGTGTAGAGTGTGTAGTGTAGTGTAGAGTGTGTAGTGTAGTGTAGAGTGTGTAGTGTAGTGTAGAGTGTGTAGTGTAGTGTAGAGTGTGTAGTGTAGTGTAGAGTGTGTAGTGTAGTGTAGAGTGTGTAGTGTAGTGTAGAGTGTGTAGTGTAGTGTAGAGTGTGTAGTGTAGTGTAGAGTGTGTAGTGTAGTGTAGAGTGTGTAGTGTAGTGTAGAGTGTGTAGTGTAGTGTAGAGTGTGTAGTGTAGTGTAGAGTGTGTAGTGTAGTGTAGAGTGTGTAGTGTAGTGTAGAGTGTGTAGTGTAGTGTAGAGTGTGTAGTGTAGTGTAGAGTGTGTAGTGTAGTGTAGAGTGTGTAGTGTAGTGTAGAGTGTGTAGTGTAGTGTAGAGTGTGTAGTGTAGTGTAGAGTGTGTAGTGTAGTGTAGAGTGTGTAGTGTAGTGTAGAGTGTGTAGTGTAGTGTAGAGTGTGTAGTGTAGTGTAGAGTGTGTAGTGTAGTATAGTATAGTATAGTATAGTGTAGTGTAAACTACTACTGTGTGGAGACCATATTTCATATAACATGAGTGGAATTCCCCGTTCGTGGTTTTCTACATGTTCAACGAAAAAGATCGCAAGACCGAGCTGGGCCCTGTATTCCCGAGACTAGCATCCAAACCTGGACAGCTAGCGATTGTTGCATTGCAGACTCGTCGGCCAACTCGTGTGTGGTGGACTATACAAAGGATGAAGCTGCTTACAACAACTTGGAGGTACAAGTGCACGATCTTCCATCGGTGGGAATCAGTCAAGGTGATAGTATCATCAAAACATCCACGTGTGACCAAACAGAAAGGAAATCACCTTCAAGTTCATTGGCACCTTCAAGTTCATTGGCACCTTCAAGTTCATTGGCACCTTCAAGTTCATTGGAACGCGTCCTTTCATGGTGACCTATGAGAGAACACTACGAGCAAAGAAGGGCCACCACAAAAGAAGACAGTCCTCGAAATTATTTATCTTTATACTATTTATACTATTTATACACTTTATCTTTATACTATTTAAACTACTTATACACTTTATCTTTATACTATTTATACACTTTATGCACTTGTAAACTTTATAATACTTATACTACTTATATTTAAACACTTCATCTTTGTACACTTGATCTTTATTTTTATACTATTTATCTTTATACTATATATACTTTATGTTGGATCCACCAGGTAGTGTCATACCTATGGAGGTATTTCAAGCCCTCACTGTCTAATCCAATAATGCCATACCAAGATGCTGAAGCCCAACATTGTATGAAGTTAGGATGGCGTTCATCGCTATTGTTCTTATGCTAAGTCGAACGCCGTTTTTCTCTAAAAGTATTTAAGTACTTCACATTCTTCCCTCGGAGGAATTATCGGCAAATGAACTTAGTAAACAGAGGACCTGACGAAACCGGAATCTAACAATTTATACTATTTATCCTATTTATACATTTTATACTATATATACTTTATCTTATACACTTTATCTTATACACTTTATCTTATACACTTTATCTTATACACTTTATCTTATACACTTTATCTTTATACTATTTATACACTATATCTTTATACACTTTTACACTTTATCTTTATACTATTTATACAATTTATGTTAGACCAATCATGGGTAAACACACTACCCATAGAGGTATTGATAGAGCCTACGAATGCCAATGACTGTCCAATGCGTCATACCCCGCGACTTGGATCCATACTTTCACCTTACCTCGTGACATGGCTCCACTTCTCTGGTACTCACAGGCTAACTATATAAGTACTCGGATTCCCACCTATTGGGGATCCATCGGCGAATAAACATACAGAGCAGAGTACTGGACGTAACCAGAATCTAACATATACACTTGATCTTTATTTTTATACTATTTATCTTTATACTATTTATACTGTTAGATTCTTGTTGGACGTATTGTACTATGTTAACTATTTATCCGCACTGGTTCCACAGCCCGGAGGGTCTGTGCGACGGGAGGATCCGAGAGGGCGCCGTTTGCGACGAGTGAGTTAAACACGTGGGCAAATTCTCCCACAAGGCGAAATCATTCAAGTACGAGCTGGAAGCTTGAGGTCAACCGCACCCGAGCTCTACCGAGAATATGCCCAAAAGCACGGCCTCCCAATGCCCAAATAAATCGTCATCGAGGCTGGGGGGGATGTCAGATCCGCCATGGGTAGTAACCTACCTATGGAGGGATTAGAAAGTCTCTCTGCCCGATCCTATTCAGAGCTACTACGAACGCCGTCCCACAGATGTGACTGGGTGTTGTCTGAAAGCATCGAGCATGTGATCAAAGTCCTCGGGGAGTTGGTTCACGCGGGTGGGGGTTGTTTGGATAAAGCACCCGAAGTAAGGAGAATTTCGAGGACCCCACAAATCATCGGCGAATGAACATAGTAAACAGAGTACTGGACGTAATCAGAATCTAACATATACACTTGATCTTTATTTTTATACTATTTATACTATTTATCTTTATACTATTTATACACTTTATACTATTTATCTTTATACTATTTATACTATTTATACTATTTATACTATTTATACTATTTATACTATTTATACTATTTATACTACTTATACTATTTATACACTTTTTGCACTTTTTGCACTTTAAAATATTTATACTACTTATATTCTTTATCTTTATACTACTTATACTATTTATTGAATAATGATAATACGATCCATGTAGTCATGAGTTGTGATGTAACCATGATTCCAAGCTACCACTGCAATGAAGACTACTCATACCAACACTATATAGAGTATACTAATATGATAGGAATAAACCATGACTGATGTGCATCCATAACTTCAAAAGCAAAAAGGAGTCGATGATTCTTGATTGGCCACCTACCCCTCTACTAGGTATAGTCACACAACGTAGATCATATCCTATACATGCCCTATACAAATACATTTTCCAGAGACCATACCCATATATCCTTTTCCATACAAATATAGAGAGACATGTACATATGGATCAGGATTTGTATGGATCAAGAGTTTGATAGTAGAGTACATATACAGTCAGTATAGTCATGGTATGGTCATAGTATAGTCATGGTATAGTCATGGTATGGTATAGTTATGTCATAGTAAGTCATAGTTAGTCATAGTCAGTCATAGTCAGTCATAGTCAGTCATAATAATAGCACCATAGTTATAGATACAGTCATAGTCAGTCAATAGAAGAAGTGTATGAACCTGTAGATTAGAATTGTATCAGCAGCTCAATTGACTAAGAATACTACTACGCTAGTTGAGATTCTGACCATAACTCTTGAACCAGACATACTTAATACACCATAGTATAGTCATAGTATAGTCAGTCATACTATACTCAGTCATACTATACTCAGTCATACTATACTCAGTCATACTACACTCAGTCATAGTATACTCAATCATAGTAGAGTCAGTGTATTCGGGGTCAAAAACCATGGGTCGAAAAGAGTTTCCGAGCCCAACTTATTGGTGATCTCAGTGATGACGTTTTTGTACTGGGCACTGGTGAAAGAATGGTTCTCAAGGAGCTCCTGGTTGGTTTGAAGCTCGGAATTGCCCTTGAAGTAGTCTGGAATGGAAACAATTTCCCCAAATTGACCAAAGTTTGCGACACAAGAGCATAGTTGAAGTAAATATTAGACAAGCCATCGGTAAACTTTCCAACACGCTCCATAAACACCTGCAAGTTGGGAGTAAATTCCCCGTAGTCATTGATGTAACTGATTAATGTAACAGATTAATGTAACTGATTAATGTAACTGATTAATGTAACTGATTAATGTAACTGATTAATGTAACAGATTAATGTAACTGGTTGATGTAACTGATTAATGTGTGAAGGGTTTGGGTATTGACAGTATTGATGTGTTAAGAGTGTAAAGTTGTTTCGTGTAAAAATCTTGGAGTATATAGTCAGTGTATAGTTTAGCCAGTCATAGTAGGTACCTTGTATAGATATAGTCATAGACTGTTAGATTCTTGTTGAAGGTTATGTACTAAGTTAAGTATTTTGTTTGAAGATTTGTGGGAAAGACGAAGCAGTGTGGTTTATAACAGCTGAAGAGAAACGAGGCAGTGAAAGTTTACAAAAAACTCCATGGTACGAAGTACTATGATGGTCTAGAAAATGTAGTATTACATCCTGGCCATTGGCCACCTCCTACCTCCATAGTCATAGTCATAGTCATAGTCATAGTCATGGTATAGTCATGGTATAGTCATGGTATAGTCCATAGTCATGGTATAGTCATAGTATAGTACAGTCCATAGAAATAGTCATAGTCATAGTCATAGTCATAGTCATAGTCATAGTACAGTCAGTCATAGTATAGTCATGGTTTAGTCTATTTCCATAGTCATAGTTCAGTCCATAGTATAGTCATAATTTAGTACAGTCATAGTACAGTCATGGTATAGTCATGGTATAGTCTATTTTCAAAGTCATAGTATAGTCATAGTCATAGTCATAGTATAGTACAGTCCATAGAAATAGTCATAGTCATAGTCATAGTCATAGTCATAGTACAGTCCATAGTATAGTCATAATTTAGTACAGTCATAGTACAGTCATGGTATAGTCATGGTATAGTCACAGTCAGTCACAGTCAGCCATAGTATAGTCTACTTCCAAAGTCATAGTTCAGTCCATAGAAATAGTCACAGTCAGTCATAGTATAGTATAGTACAGTCCATAGAAATAGTCATAGTATAGTATAGTATAGTCTACACTATAGCTACACGAAATAATATATACCAAATCCTATGGATCTGTAGAACTGTATTTGCTTAGGAATATGAATAAGGCTGCTTATGACTATGGCTATGTATGACCATCCTCAGGAGCTTCTAATCCATGGAACTCCAGATACTGTACATACTTAGTAGCTCACAATATCCCACACTACACTACACACTGATTCTTATAAGTAGTATTTCAATCCGGTGTATAGTATAGTGTAGTATAGTGTAGTCATAGTATAGTGTAGTCATAGTTTAGTGTAGTGTAGTATAGTGTAGTATAGTATAGTATAGTATAGTATAGTATAGTACAGTGATAGTGTAGTATAGTATAGTATAGTATAGTATAGTATAGTATAGTATAGTATAGTGTAGTATAGTGTAGTATAGTGTAGTATAGTGTAGTATAGTCACACTATAAAAGTCACAGAACTCATAAATGGTTACTGTTACACTTATTGCCAAGTCAGCTGCAGATGCAACGAATATTCACTCAGAGAAAGACAGAGTCCCTCTAAGACTTCTAAGAGTGTAACAATTCCACGGCCCCGGTCCCAATGGTAAATGCAGTACAATCAATGGCTATGACAAAGGTCACTCCGAATCCGCAAAACATACCAACGCCCAAAGAATTGTCTGGGAAGAATTGTCTCGGAAGAATTGTCTCGAAAAGTGAGGCTGTTGCGTGTGGGCCCAAGACTTTTTGGAAAATGAATATACTAAAAAGAGTAGCTGACGTAACATGAATCCCACATATATTTTCTTTTTAACATAAATCTATTTATTTTACAAGAATTGAAATACAAAAATAAATTACCTAAAAATGAAAGAACACAATCCTCATATCAAAGTGTGACAGATTTCTAAGTTCTATTCAACTCAGGCTGACAAAAAGTTTTAAAATATTTCATAAAAAATAAAACATTTTATGCAGTACTTCTTGACGAATAGCTAAGCAAATCATTGTATTAAGGTATTCACAATTAGTCAATAGATTTAGGTGGATCATCAATAGCTATAGCTTTCAACTTTTGTTTTAGTATATATTAATATACAGGGATATGTAAGTTGTACCTTACAAGACCAAAGTCCTATGTAAGGTCCACAGCGCTTCTTATACTTTTCAGTTCGGCTAGGACTCGTACAGCCTTCATTGTTCAGATTCTGCACAGCCTCTATTGTTCAGAGTCCTCACAGCCTCCTATTGTCCTTTCAATGGCCCGCGTACAACATATCCTCGAAGTACCTTGCCTCCGTACACGCTAGGTATTCGTTGACAATAGCTTTAGTATTCGTAGCTTTAATAAACGTATTTGCATAGACGTTCATATATATTTTTTTAAGTTTTTTAATTTTATTTATTTCACATTTATTTTTTAAGTTTTTTAATTTTATTCATTTCACATTTATTTTCAATTATTACCTTTAAAATTCGGTTTTACGTGTTGAACTTGAAGAATCAGTACACACAGGTGTACGGCATGTTCATGTGACTGTATACAGATGAAACAATAAAGAGTATTGTTGAAGATAGGCGGAGCCACTCTGAGTGCTCGTCTAGCTCTTGTCTAGCTCTTGTCGAGCTCTCGTCGAGATCTCCTCTAATGTCTAGGCATTGGCTTGGAAAAGACAATGTCAGTAAGAGACTGAAGAGGGAGAAAGCTGGAGCGTATAAGAATGGACGAGAATATCTTTCTAAGAGACCATTGAAACAACAGGGTTAAGATACAAGGATCTCTTAGTATAATATTAGATACAGATAAGAATATCAGTCGTTTAGGATGATCACTGGAATCCCATATTTACGTGACTTATTGAAAGTAACGTGATAACTGTTGCAGATTACGGGAGTGTATATTACAACTCTCAACATTACGTACTATTGCAGCTAAAATGAGAATTTTCTTATCTCTCCTATATCGTTTTTTCTACATATTTATTCACTCATTTATGTATATTTATATTTATATCTTCTTTATTTTATTTTTTATATTTCTCCCATATCTAAATGTTTTATTCTATATTTATTTAATATTTATTTGATTAATCTTTTTTTTATTAGTATTTCCATTACTAAATGATTTATTAGCTTTATATAATATTTGAATTATAAAGTTATTCATTATATTTATTAATAGGTATTTTTTCTATATATTCATATATTCTTTTTTATTTAATTTTATTTTATTATTAGATATAAATTAATAGTAGTATTACTGAGTGTCACTCAGTTTATAGTATTAAAGGTATCAGTTTATAGTACAACAGAGCAAGACATTAGAAGTGGTATATTATGGTGTATCCATCAAGAGAGTAGTCACGTTAAACCATTAATGTTTTTTTGTCAGTGTATATTAATAAGACTACCACTTTTACACTTTTACTTTTACTTTTACTTTTACACTTTTACTTTTACTTTTACACTTTTACTTTTACACTTTTACTTTTACTTTTACACTTTTACTTTTACTTTTACACTTTTACTATATATACTACTTATACACTTTATGTTAGAGTCCGGTTTTCAGACAGTCTGTTTACTAAGTTCATTTGCCGATGATTTCTCCAAGAAATCTGAAGTACTTAAATACGTCTGGAGAAATGGGCGTTCAACTTAGCACAAGAACAATAGCGATCACCTAACATCATACAAGGTTGGGCTTCAGCGTCTTGGTATGGCAATTGTTGGATTAGACAGTGAGGGCTTAAAATACCTCCCCATAGGTACGACACTACCTGGTGGATCTAAAAACCAAATATTAATAACCCAAGTTCAAAATGTTCGTAAATCAAATTAGCATGTAAATAGGACTTTAAATGTCCTCTCTGTGACAGGGAATTAATTGATTGGAAAACTCTAACAAATTGATCTTCTTATGATATTGGGTACCTCAATAATGACTTATCGGTAGATTATCATGTTAATATAGACAAGAAATATCATAAATATATATTAGTCCTTCCATACCTATAAACATAAATTGGTTGAATGGAATAGAGCGTGACCACATGATTCCTAATTTGAATGTTACCACTTGGGCAGGACTTTGGGATTTATAAAACAAAGTTATATCAGTTGTATATTCGAATATTATAATATGCTTCAGGATATTCCTGTGGATTCATCTTCTCAGGCGAACCTGCTAGTTTTATATACTTCCTTACTGCTTCGGGTAACCCTTGAGGGATTTCTTGAAACAGCCGGCCACAGGATTTGAAACATCGCAATGTTTCACATTGACCGCAAAAGTCCTTATCAGGAATTCTCCCTGGCGCGGGCATATTACATGCATTCACGTGCATGGAGCCTAGCGCCCAGTATTGAGGAGACTTGAATACTAACCTTCACACCATCATATTTATGAGGGATTCCCACCATCATATTCACGGGGGTCTTGATACTGTCTCATACTCATGAGGCTTGACAGTGTATCATACTCATGAGGCTTGACACTGTTTCATACTCCTGAGACTTGACACTGTTTCATACTCCTCAGGGTTGACACTGTCTCATACTCATGAGGCTTGACACTGTTTGATACTCCTGAGGACACTGTTTCATACTCCTGAGACTTGACACTGTCTTATACTCATGAGGCTTGACACTGTTTCATACTCCTCAGGGTTGACACTGTCTTATACTCCTGAGACTTGACACTGTCTCATACTCATGAGGATTGACACTGTTTGATACTCCTGAGGACACTGTTTCATACTCATGAGGCTTGACACTGTTTCATACTCCTGAGGACACTGTCTCATACTCATGACTGGTATGTTTGAAACTAAGCCTAAGCAAAGCCTCGTTAGCAGAATCCACCGACACTAAATACTCAATTCTAGTGCTCGTAGGACTTTTCCTAGCAGGATATGGACGAATTCCATCTTATATAGACTTCCCTAGCTTTGCTAACCTTTTCAACAAAAATGATGTGAGAGTTGGACCTTCCCAATATAAACAAAAGGTAAGCATAGCATCGGCAAACAAGAATAGCACACTCTAGGGTTCTCATGAGTGGGCGCTTTCCTTTTCTAAATGATCATTTGCTCACTTTCAACACTTCACCATACCATACTCCTTCCCCATCATGCTGCTTTGTTCTATAGCCGTCGCTAATGCACCGGTGACAATTTGAGTACCTGAATACTTCTATACTCTTTTGGTTATGCTTATTGACCATTAGAGTTGGATCAAAATAACCTTAGTTTCAGCACCACCTCATGCTCAATAACGAAAGATTCGATGGTCATGGAAAACCTTTCCGTGAGTCATTCCGTGAGTCATTCCATGTCAATTTCAAAGCACCGGGAACAAAGTGTCCAGAAGATCTAGCAATATCCATAGAAACCATAGAATATGGCAAACCTAGATAAATCTTTACACACTTGAAAATGGCTTGAGAGCGCTTAAAAGACTTCAATGGAAGGTGAAATTCTTGATGAGTCTTGATATCTTGACATCTTGATGAATATATATTTTCTGATAATTCTTGATGTGTATATTTATTGATAATTCTTGATGTACGTGAGAACCAGTCTTATCTGCAGGACCTACCAACCTATACCCACATATACCATACCTCTATACTCTAAATATATCTAAGACTATGTACCAAGATCAAAGAACGTCTATAATCTAGGCCTGCATGTCGTTCAAGCCCAAGTCCTCGTTTTGCTCGTGCGTGCGCTCAAACTCCTGGATCTCCATGTTGGGGTCGTTGTCTGGAGCATAAACGTTTTGGATATACGAAGCAGCCAAAGGGTCTTCCATCACCACCGTGAACCCAATGCGGCCCTCGCTGGCGTCCTGCAACTTGGCGAAAAACGTCGTCCATCTCTGCTTGGTCTCGGCCTCCATGGAGTCCGATGTTTCACTGAACACACGCGAGTGCAACTCCTCATACACCTGCGCCAATAAACCCTCGATGGTAGTAAAACGCCCGCCAAGAGTTCCGGGCGTCAAGTCCAAGTTCAACTCGGGAATCTTCAACCCACACGTCTCGGACTTGAGGATGTCACGTGCCAAGTCCTCAGGGTCCGTCACCTTCAACGTGATGGAGTTACCCTTTTCGGGGATTTCTCCTCCGGTCTTGACCTCGTTGGACCGGTACCCACAGTGGTCGCACACCGTGGACATGATGATCACGTCTTTGAAGTGGGGGATGTTGACGGTCTTCATGTTGGTCTGGCAGGGCTCAAAACAGCTGGAACACGTGGCGTGGAACACCTGCACTTCGCCCGATAAGTTCTCGATATCGTCATTATCATTGCCTGCCTTTTCGCCACTCTCCAAACCTTCAGCCTTTCCGGTTTCATTTCCAGCCTTTCCCTTTCCTGCTTCAGTGTTCAACGTACTGGTGACGTTACCTGCAGTCGCAGCCCTCTTGGCCTCTGCCTCGAGTTGTTTCTGCTGGGCCACGTCATCGGCAGAAATCAACCCCAAAAACACATTCTGCTCCGCCGTCCGCTTGTACTCATACATGGACCACTTGTGAGCTGGCTGGTCTGGCACATACTCCACCCACGAGTTTCCTGCAGGATCGTCCACATAGAAAGTAAGTGGCAAGTGCTGGCCTTCAAGGCACTGTTTAACCTTCGCAATGAAGGCCTCCAACTTCTCATATGTTTCAGGTTGCGCCTCTTTCCGGGCCGGTTGGTCTGCACTCAAGTTGGACACCATTTCCGTGAGCAACCCTTCGATATTGGACAACTGGCCTCTTTCAGGGGGAATCTCCAAGTCGAGCTCCACAAATTTGCAAGTTGCCGTTTCAGATTTCACGATCTGGCGGCTAAAATCGGCCTGAGTCTCGATCTTAAACACGTACCGCAGGCCTTTCTCGGCAATCTGAGCTGCAGGCTGGATCTCCGAGTTCTTGAACCCACAGTGGGGGCACTCGAACGACATGATGATAATTTCCCGAAAAAATGGGATTTGCGTAAGAAGCATCCGTGTGGTTCCGTTCTTATGGCAGTTCATACAGAGCGACTCCACCTCCTGCACAGGGTGGCCCTGGGCATCTGCACTGCCGTCCTGGGTGTTCTGCACCTGATCCCCTACACTGGGGAAATTGTTATTGGGGGTCCCTGTCATTTCAATACGGGGTTTTTTATCTTGGGGTTCGGGTTGGTGGCTTCTCTTCATTGGCTTTTTATAAGAGATGGGTGCGCGCGATGTCAGCTGCGCCTATGTGCAGGATCGAAGGTTCCAGACGGTGGCCCACTTTGAACCGCAAAAAGAGAGTAGGGAAAGAGGGATTTTTCTCTCTTCTGTGCACTGGTCATTTGTGAGTTATATGCAGTAGGATCCTGTACAATATTCTCCTATACAGTATTGGCCTGTATGGCCCGTTCCGTCCTGTACAGGCCATTCCGTTTAGACCGGTGCACCAGGTGCGGCTGGCGCCACCTCTGCGCACCCGTACACCCAGCATATGTCGCGAGCCACACTCTCCATAGCCACTCGTACCTACATAAATACACCTATAGACATTTTTTAAGAAGCACTGTTGCAGGTTAAAACCCCTGAAACATATCCGAAACATATCTGAAACATATCTGAAACATTCCTGAAACATCCCCACTTCCGTACCTCCACACCATCACCCATGGATCTGCCCATGGATTTACGTGACCCCTGTGGGCTGTCCGAAACAGAAAAAGCCACCACAAAAAGCCTCCTGACCATTCTAGACCGAGGAATTTCATCACTGGCCACCCCCAAGTTCCAGGCCCCGCCGGAACCGCAAGTTTGGGCGGAAAACGAGTCCAAAGACGTGAATCTCGTGATCAAATCGGCCCCTGACTCGCCCGTGGCCCAGAAAAACATCGAAATCAGACCCGATCTGGGCCCCGACGTTTCTGTGGTTACCCCGTTTCTCATGAAACACATAAACGACCAATCAAATATCCCCAAGGATAATATCCATAAGTTCTGCTACAGACACAACCCAGATATCATCTGCAACAAGCAAGCGGACGCCACCAAGATGATCAAGATCCAGCACGAACTCGAACACCTTCCTTCTCGGGACAGAGAGGCTATTTCCCACGTGTGGTCGATTTTTCTGGCGGCGCCGCACCTGCATAGAGCACTCATACTTAAGGGTCTCTTATCCCAATGTTGTTTCCCCCAGCTCCTGACGATATCACAAGAAATCTCACAGTTGGTCCGTATCGACTTCATTGCTACACTTCCGGTGGAAATCGCCCTAAAAATTTTGTGCTACCTCGACTGCAAGTCTCTATGTAATGCGGCCCAAGTGTCCCGTAAATGGAAGCAGTTGGCCGACGACGACCGGGTTTGGCATCATATGTGTGAACAACATATCGACCGGAAATGTGCCAACTGTGGCTGGGGGCTTCCGCTCATGCACATGAAAAGGGCCCGGTTTGAAGATGCCAAAAACGACCAGAATGCCAAGAAACGCAAGTTGGTCGATGGTGCTGACGAGAGTGCCGAATCCGTGCCTAAGAAAAGACCCTGGAAAAGTGTCTACTCCGAAAGGTACCAGCTCGAGAAGAACTGGCGTAATGGCCTGCACTCACTCATGGAGTTTGTGGGCCATACAGATGGCGTAGCGTGTCTCCAGTTCAACCGCAAATATTTGATTTCGGGCCTGTACGACTCCACGATCAAGATCTGGAACGTTAACACGGGTGAGTGCATACGGACCTTAGCAGGCCATCTGAAAGGGGTACGAGCCTTGGCTTTTGATTCCCAGAAATTGATCACCGGAGGTTTGGACTCTACCATCAAGGTCTGGAACTACCATACAGGCCAGTGCATCTCCACTTACAGAGGTCATGACGATGCAGTGTCCAGCATAGACTTCTGCAACAAAACAATTGTGTCGGGGCTGACAGACTGCACGATTAAAGTATGGCATGTGGACCTGCGCACGTGCTACACCCTCCGGGGCCACACGGATTGCATTAACTGTGTGAAGATTCACGAGCCGTCCAATACGGTCTTCAGTGCTTCTGATGATACCACAGTGAAGATGTGGGACATGACTACAAACCAGTGCCTTCGAGTGTTTGGCGGTATGGGTAGTAATGGGCACGTGGGCCAGATTGAAACGGTGATTCCGTTTGTTTACAAGGGAGATGATTTGGTGGTGGATTCGTTGGATGATGCCACTCCGTCTATGCAGTATCACCAATATGAACAGCGACGCCAAGAAAGCCAGGGACAAAATGGACAAAATGCACAGAATGCACAGAATGTACAGAATGTACAGAATTTGGATGGTGCTCCAGAATGGACGGAAAACCCAAAGTACCCTTCCCATCTCCTCACATCGTCTTTGGACAACACCATCAAATTGTGGGATGTCAAGACAGGCAAGTGTATCCGGACACAGTTCGGGCACATTGAGGGCATTTGGTCCATCAGTGCAGACAATTTCCGGGTAGTGAGTGGATCCCACGATAAACTCATCAAGGTGTGGGATCTCCAAAACGGAAAGTGTTTGCATACCTTTGGCAACCAGGCTAGTGTCAGTTGTGTGGCCTTATCCAGTCATTTGGTGGCTGCAGGTTTGGAAACGGGCAAAATTAAGATGTTGAATTTTAATTAGCCATGAACCTGGTGAAGAAGAAATTTTTTTTGGAGATCTGAAAATCCGAAGATGCCAGCAAAAGTGAAAAGGAAACTGTCTGAAGAATGCAGAAGAAGTAGTCACTGGACATTAGCAGACGTGGCATATTCAGGACAGTTAAGGAGTTTAGGAGCTTCCAAAAAATCAGGGGAAAAATCATAAGAGGAATCGGAAAGATCAAGCGATGGAAAGTGACAGAAGTGAGTAGTGAGAGGAAAGAGATTCAGAGGAAGCGAGAGGAAGTGAGAAGAAGTTGTGGTTCAACGTGACAAGGACAGAAGAAGAATTCACTAGTCAGTTGTTCATTGAAGTCATAAGCAACTAGAGTGAAATTTTCATTGAAGTCAGATCTACTGAAGTGAAATTGAGGTCTTATTCAGATGAACAGCCATATTCCTTCGAATGGCAAGAGTTTCAGATAAAGAATTCATTTCAGTCGAGTGGAAGGTCATGTCGCATGGAAAAGCAGTCCAAGATAAATGGCAAAGTCACCATTAAACCAGTTGATCTGATACAATGTTTCCTGTCATTTGCTTATGCATTATTTGCTTATACGTCATAACATGACTCCATGGTGTCTATGACTACATCTCTTCATTCATGCTCTTACGCGCTCAAGAATATGCCGAGGATCATACAAAACAGACTATCAGATCAGACTAGAAGAACATATTTTGCCGGATATTTCTGATAATTCGAATGACCTATCTCCATGAAACTCTGGTTTCCGGTTATGCTTATGCTTTGGTGAGTCCATGGGCGACTTTAATGACTAACTAAAGGAATCTCTTATAACTCATGTCATGATATTTGGGACTCCAGATACACTCCATCAAGGTTTATATGATGACTCATAATATGAGTCTGTGATATGAGCCCGTGATAAGACTTCATAATATGCGTCCATAATATGAGTCCGTTAATCCATGATACGAGTCCATGAAGTCTATGAAGACTCCATAATATGACTTCATGATATGACTCCATGAGATAACTCCATTAAGGTCTATGATAAGGATCTGAATGTCTAAGACTTCATGACAGAGGTCCATGATAAGCGTCCATCACTTATGATTCCATGACTTCATGACGTCATGACTATTACTTTTATGATATGAGTCCACGAGATGAATTCATGATTTGACTTCATGGTCAAAGGAATCAGTTGATGCTTTACACTCATGCCGTCTTAAGTCATCCTTATACCGTGTCACTTATGATTTCATGCTTATGCTTCTCATCCAATGGTGGTCACTGGTGATGGTCACTTTTGATGACTTCCGATGGCCACTGCTGGTGCTGATGGTCACTTTTGAAGCTCAGCTATGGTCATTCATTTTCATATTGCCTCTGGCCACATCATCTGGCGACTGAACATATTCCTGTCTAATGGCTCTACAGTCTTCTAACATGGTTATGTTTACTTATACCACAATCATCTAACTATGACTTTGTGGTATCCATTCATGATTCTAATGGTTCTACACATGATTCTAATGGTGCTACCCATGGTTTTACTCATGGTTCTAACCATGGCTCTCCCCATATTGTCTACTTACGGTGTCAATTTCTTATGGTGCCTACATATGGTGTCTACTTATGGAGTCATAATCTTATAGGGACCATTTATGACTTCTTATGGTCCTAATGATGGTGTTTTTCGCTTATGATTCTTTTTATGAAGTCACCTTATGGAGTCTACTCATAGTGTGATTACGCTATGGTTTCAACTCTTAATTGTCTCTTCTTTCTTGTCTCCACGTCTAATTCAATTTGATTAGATCTCGATTGGAATTGCTGGTTGGACTTGATTGATCAGACTATGATGGACTATCACGTGATAGTCCATCACGTGATGGTTCAGCTCATGGACTTGAAGATATAGAAATGCCACTTTTATTTGAAATAATGGACGATTCGACAATTCTGATTAACCAGAGTGTTTGAGTCAGTTCTAATGATTGGATTTGGTTTCAGTGTTTAAATTCGAAGTATTGAAATTGTGGTGTACGGGTCTCTGTAGATGTACGGGTCTAAAGTACGTTAATCGGTATACGTATAGCCGGCTCGAATTCCCCACACTCGGTGCCCTATTGTCGGCTAAGTGCTGCTTGCATCGAGTTTTATTGAAGTTGCAGATAAAATAATATACAGGAATGACGTTATATGCACGCTGCTACAGTTGCGTGGCTTTTGTGGGGAGTAGGAGTAGGCTTTAAAGCTTTTATTCGTATGTAGCCAGCGTCAGCAGACTGGTTCAACCAGGTTGGCAATGTAGAGGTTCCAGGTTGGCCATGTAAAGTCGCCAAATATAAAGACAGATTCTAGAAGGTTCCAGCGATCGAGGAGTTTCCGGTAGATCTAGAAGTTTCCGGTAGATCTAGAAGTTTCCAGCAGATCTGAGAGTGACAGACCTCAGCAGATTTTGGGGATTTTGGGAGATTGTCAGATCGCAACATATTGTAACAGATTGTAGTAAATTGGCTTTGGATAGCACTTCAGCTGTGTCTAGAAGTAATGCAGGGGCAGAAGTAAGCCTGTCCTCGCCAATCATCTCGTTATCACCGACTACTGATCACCGATCAAAGTCATGACCGACGACCAGTCAAAGATCATATGTACAGTCATGACCAATCACCAAGATCATCTTAATACAGTCATGACGATCATTGATCATGTCAGTGATGGTCATCACCGTCATGGCCACCGATCATTCTGTCATTCAGTGATTCTGTCTCTCCTTATCACAGCTTTTCGGTCGCGTTTCTCTATTATTTCAAAAACGAAGACACTGTAAAGACCGGGTCCAGGTTATCTGCATCGTTATTGCCGACTTTTGATGGGTCCAAATGTGTGCCTGGTTCTTCACTCAAAACAAGCGTAGTTTTGGACCCGCCGTCGTTGGTGCGAGAATTAAAAAAACAATACGAGTCCAAAAGCTCTTTGTAGGTCATGGACTCATGGGGCTTGCGCCTGCTGGAGGCGTCAAGTGCGATTGCGGAATCCAGGCTTTGCTGGGGAGAAGGCGAACTTTCGTCCGAAGGGGAGTCGCTGATCCGTAAGTGGTCCGAGAAATCCGTGGAGAATGTGCGCCCGTCAGCATGGGTATCGGGGTCCTTGTTCAATTGGTCGTCAATGAGAAGATCCTTGAAATTATTCTTGGCGGTGTAGTTGAGCAAGGGCGACGAAAGGTAGTAGCTGTTGGTTTGAAAATCGTCATAGTCGGGCGACGCCCACGAGCGCCGGTCAAAGGGCCGCGGCGAATCGGAGCTCTTGTCGTCGTCAGTAGAAGAAGCCGCCTGCGGCGCAGAATGCCGCTTTTTGAGGTATGATGACGAGTACTTGGGCTTCTTGGAGTGTGTGTCTTGTTTTGTTTTGGCACCTCGGGGCAAGTTTTTGCCAAGACTGGCCTTGGTGGGCGCATCTCGCTTCAAAACAAACCGGTAGTTTTGGTGGTCATTATTGTCCCACAATTCGTGGCCGGGAGTGGCAAAACGTATGCACATTTCGGTGGTGATGACTTGAGTGCTGGGCAGCTTGAATTGTTGAGGGAAACAGTTGACAAACAGATCCAAGGGGATTTTGAACATGAACCGGTCATAGTTGTGACTTTTGAGTACCGAAGGCGAGTCTGGGATGTAGAATGCATGGATCTCCACTATGGTCGACCAGTTGTCAAGAGAGTATCGGATGGTCACGGACTTTTCGTATGCTAAGTTGAGCACCGCAACCTGCCCCAATAAATACTTTCCATCTATCGAGACAAACATGTTCTCCAAGAACAACGGCCGGTGCTCCATCGTAATGCGTTCATGGTAGGACCTGAAAGAAAAGTTTGTGAATTCAAGATTCCAGTCGGAATGTGATGCGGGCGCCTGCAGCATGGACGAGACCTTGGGTTTTTGGTCCACATGCGAATTGAGCTCATCATCATAATAATCAAAGTAGCTTCGGGGTGTAGCACTGGCCAACGAAGCAACGAAGTTGGAGTCATGTTGATTGTTTATGGAAAAATGAGGAATGTTAGTGGAGTCATCATCATCGTCATCATCGTAGAATTGAGTGGGTGAGTTCAGCGCCAGGATCGCAGCCGGGCGATCCTTGGACTTGAAGTACTTGACGTCATTATCGCCGCCAAAATGAACCTGCTTGTATGTTGGTGTGGAGGGTAGAGACCGAGATCTGTACTTGATGGAGGAACTCGACTCTTTGAGGAGCGATTTGACCACTTCGCCAGACTTCTTGCGAACCAATGAGTGGCCCGAGTTTGGGGTTGCCGGCATTTCAACTGCAGATACCGGACTCTCGGAGCCGCTTCTGGAATTATTGGCCACGGCCATGGAGCTTTGAGGCGTGACGCGCGGGGTAGGACTGTTGGAGCAGTCATCGGAAGACACCTCCACGGATGAGAGCGGATCATGCGGATGCAATTGGGAGTTTACCAAGGAGTTCCGCCTGGTTGGATCCGAGGCCTTTTCCAACTCAGTCTTAGACCGGGACGGTTTGTGCATGAATCTCATTGAGAGGGGTGTTTCCGCGGGGGATGCTAGCAGAGCCTGGGTGTAGGAAAATGCAAGGGGCAGATGTGAAGCCGGGGAATCTCGGGAATGGGGATGTTCGGGCCCTCCAAGTGGAGGGGTCCGTATTTGATTAGTAGCTTGCATGGGATGAGGAAGAGGAAGGGCCGACAAAGGGCTTATACAACGAAACCTTGGTCGCGGACTTGAAGAGCAACTCCGAGCAAGCTAATCCGATAAGCAAGAGGCACTGGTGCGTGGACCTGACACGAAAATGCAAAAAGAATCCCCAGACGAAAAACCGAAAAAAAGGGCCAGCGGGGTCTTGATAAGGAGGAACAAGCGTAGTTTAAGAAGGAGACCCTACCGGCCAACAGTGGATCCTTGAGGCAATTAGAGGTTGTGCCTAATGCGTCTAGGAAGCCCCCGCGCGCATGATGCGATACTCTAGCAAAACATGGGCAATGCGACACAACGAGGTACAAGATTCTTGCAACGACAACAGGGGGGACCAAGTTTGAGGTTTATATAATAACACACGGCTAAGCTTTTTTGGCCACGTTTGCGGCGACCCCATGCTTTTGTGTCTCTTATCGCTTGCTGCCTGAATTTGTGCATGAAACAATGTTGTTTGTGGGAAAGGGTTATCGTATTATCTGTAGGAAGATTGCGCCAGATGTTAATTTTTTTTTTTTTTTTCGTGCATGGTTTCCCCTTCTACCGCACTGCTGTAGAGCATATAACGCGGGTTCTGCGACGCCTGTAATTGCAGCACCCAATAAAGAAACAAAGGTGACGACCCCTAAATAATGCTTGGCCCGATATGAAACTATAAATCAAGCATTCTTTCCGTCGTTGGTTTGGGGGTAATTTTTCACCCCCAGATCTCGGAAGTTCTTTGGCCGAACGCCACCCCCTTCTTTATTCACAATGGAAAGAAGAAACGACGGCTGGATCCCGCGGCAATCAATTACTTTTAAATATGAATGACCGTTTGATTATGTTTTGAGTACAAAAAGACAAGAAAATATGGCCAGGAGGGCCGAGACCAAGGGATGAAACGTATCATGGTTGCGGTGTTTCAGGTTGAGTTTTGGTGAAGAGATGCATGATTGAGTTCCGGTTAGGGGGTGCGGGAACGAGTTCCGGCCAAGTGCGGATTGAGTTCCGGTCAAGGGCGGGATGAGTTCAAATAAAGTGCGGATTGATTTCCGGTCAAGTGGTGCGGCATGGAGTGCCGGTGGGGCCGATAAGGGTGTTCCGTACATATTGGTCTTGAGTTCCGGCCAATATGGATCTGCATGGCACGCTGTGCAGGAGGGTTTGCGCTTTCCTCGCGCGCTGCTGACAAAAGCTGCTGGAGTCAACGCAAACCCTGAGCTCGCTGCATAGATCACCTGCTTCTACGCCAGGATGTATGCAGGCCCACCCGGTCCGAGCCGCCCCCCCCCCC
>NLAL01000022.1:87735-152705 GCA_002374735.1 Metschnikowia sp. 13-106.1
CCCCCCCCCCCCCCCCCCCCCCCCCATTATAGTCACGCACGTGACTCCTTCGCTTGCAGCCACCCCTCTCTCCTCATTTCGGAATGTTAGCCTTACGAATATTAGGATGCAAATGAACGTATAAAAAACAGGAATCAATTATTCAAAGCTGAGGGAGTATCCTGCATTATAGCTGCTTCCAAAGGAGTAGCATACTGCACCTCCACCCACTACAGCATCGCCTGCCAAGGAACTTCCTATAAAGACCGGCCCAGATTCCCAAATGTTGTCCGGCATACGCATCCCCACAAGCTCCTGTTTTGAGTCGTCGAATTTGATAATGGTGGTGTACTGGTTCTGGAGGTATTGGCCGGCGCCGCCAAGAATGTACAAACCCGAGCCTCCGATTTTCGCCAAGCACCCGATTCGGGCAAAATGGTTCGATTCTGCCACAGCCGAGATTTCCACCTTTTCGCCTTTCACACTAAATTTATAGAGAGTTTTGTTGATTTCGGGAACAGTATCATTGATCATTCCCCCAACGATGTAACCGACATTTTGGACAGGACAATATGCCATTCCTGCACTGATAAGATTTGGCATTGGATGCAAGTGCAGAAGCTGTATATGCAGGACATCAGACTCTAAGCTAAACTTAGAGAAAAGTCCTTTATGGAATATGAGCACCGAATTAGAGTCTAAAGGAACTGCAGAGTGTCTCGAAAGACCCGATGCCAAATCATCTTTTTGGGCCCAAAGTTGGGTATATTCATCATAAACCCACACATCCTGCATGTGCACCCCAGGGCGTGCACGACCGCCTACCAAAAGAAGCAGGTTGTTTCCGATTCGGGTCAAAGTATGGCCCATCCGAGCGGGAGGTGCATCCTGGGAAGGCATTTCTTCATTTGGGAGCCGCACCAAACGGTTGGTTCTCGTTTGAAGCATTCCACCGAACAAATAGACTCCCTTTTGGCCTTCACATGCAGCAGAGAATTTGGCCTGCGGTGCAGGTAAAGAAGAAACGTCTATCTCCTGCAGACCGGAAATATCAAAAACAGATTCCTCTTTATCCAGTGCAAAAAGGCAGAATTGGGAGTTGGTACCGTGGATCACCACATAATGCTGGCAGAAAATGATGAACTCCTCCCATTCATCGAAATCCTCGACGGCCTGCACACGGGCCTTGTCTTGGGCCGAGACCAATTGAAGCCAACTCTGGAACAAATCCACCACTTCCACATTAGGAAAAAACTGTTTGAAACGAGCCTGTTGCTTGTCCTTTGTGTGATACTGCTGGACACACTGCAACGGCGACGTCAAGTGCTCGAAATGATAAAGCATTTTCTGGGCAAAGAAATGGCTCTTACCTGCAGGCATGATCTGCTCAAGCACCAAAACATGGGAGTTTTCAAGTTGCGCCAGAACCTCAATCACCGGGTTGGCGTGTTCCGGTTTCATATATGCAAGCGAAACTTCTGCTATGAATATAGACGGTTTATCGTTCTTCATGAGAGAATTCGCTTGTCTTGCATATAATTCCACGTTCTTCAAGTCACAGCCCACCAATTTATAATTTGCAGTGGAAAGAACAACTCCCAAGGATTTTTCTTCTTCGGATATCGGCTGTGGATCTCCAATGACATCCAAAATCTCGGGCGAAGCGTTAATCATCCCGAGTTTTTTGGCCACAAGCTCTGGGTAATCTAAATCAAAGAAAACGTACTTTTCGGCAGATTCAGCTAGCATCCGAAAAGCAAAGGGATCAAAACCACACCCCAAGTTCACCACCTGCACACTACAGTCATGGAACGTTTGGATGCGAAGAACACTCTGCCGAATACTCTCCATACGAACCCAATACCCTCGGTTAATGGCTGGAGACCGACGTTTGCCCTTGGCCACAAAGTGGCGGAACCAATCATGTGTTTCCGGAGCCAAAATCGGGTTATAGAGCATTTCCACAGACCGTTTCGACACGATGGATGAGTTATTTGTGCCCTGCACCTGGAAATCATGGTACGACTTTTTGCGCCGGTCTTTCTCCACCTTTCGGCGGTTGTTATCGAACTTCAGGCCATTTCCACCCGTGATTTTAGGGTCCTTGGGGTTTTTGGCGTTTTCAAGGGTTTCGGAGTTCATGGTGATAGACATGGCGATGCGTTCTGCTTCGCATCGGTGTGTATGCAGGTGTGAAGTGAAGGAGGAAGGGACCAAAAACAGAGAGGGACGACAGATCGGCTTGGAGATGAATTGACATCAAATGATGATTGGAGATGAGATTGAGAAAAGGGAGGCCCGTTATGGAGTTGTTGATTCAGGGAGAATGAATTCACAATTAGTTCATTTTCAATGGAGTGGAAGGAATGGGTGGAATGAATGGAAGAATAAGTGGAAAAAAAAGGGGAGATTTTTGTGAAGGCAAGAGTGACCACTTTGGGCTTATTGAACTGGCTCAAATCTGAGTTGTGGATCCAGTGAAGCTAGGGGACTGGTAATCATGTGCAGCATGCAGGATGATAGGTTCAAAAGCTTCAACGAAGACCACAATCAAAACCCTAGTTCTTAAAAGATTCAAATTAGGATATGAGAGAATTTGACTTTTGGATCTACCCACAGTTAAGGAGCTTTCAGGGAGGAAGGAGGAGAATCCTAGAACATGGCTCAAGACCAGAATATTTCATCAAGGAGGATTTTCACGACTTCCAATTTCACCACATTGCCCAACATTACAGTTCGTTCCAGCTTATGTCCTCCAATTTTGTTGATCTCCACAGTGTTCAACTTTCGCCAACATTCAAATCCGTATTGAAATTTGAGCCAGACGGAGTCTATTTATACGCACAAGACAATAAGAGCCGGTCACCGAAAGAAAGACCACATTTTTTCATCATGAATCGAGGATCTCCCCAATCTTTGGTGACCGATTTAGAAGAGAAGGTTTCAAAGAGGTTCCAAAGAAAGTTCTAAGGAAAGACTGCGGACCTCGAGAATCATGAAGATTGTCCAAATTCAGACTGGAAAGCCCTGTTTTCCCGAAAGCAGGTACATCACCAAAGCACCAAAGAAAGAATTGCCAAGTGCGGACGCTTCAGACTTGGCTCCATTGGTTTTTGGTCTTTCAGGCGTAGTCGTATCTTTTAGTTTGGGTGGAGGGTCTCGTGGAGTGTCAGACTCTGGCTATTCCTTTATAGAGGTTCTCATAACCTCCATAAGTCGACCCAGTACAAGTTTCCGAGCCCTCTCAAGACTGAAAGTGTCGTTTCTGACGCCTTTGACACTGAAGAAACAACACACCAAAAGACGGCCTTCTGAGTTCAAGCACAACACATGGAATAATCGAACAAATGGTTTGATTAACCGTTAAGTCTATTGCTCCCTAATAATATAGTCAGGAAAAAGAAGGCTGACCCTTTCTTTAATACAATTGCTCATCGCTTTTGTAAACAAAACGGTGGCGAATCTGAAACATGGGGGTGGCAAATGACGATACAATGTTGCAGTTGGCTGCAAGTCAAGAGGGGTAAATGGCTGTAAATCGGTGGGTGCGCACTATATATAAAGGCCGTCCCCCGCTACATTTTATGGTACCCTTTTTTATGTTGCACTAAATGGGCTCTACCACTGAGTCTTAGATATTGATTGCAATTATCTTCGACGGTTCAGTTTGAATGGGATTGGTTCAATGATTACTTTTGAAGGGGACTTGTTAAGAACCGGTGAAATTGCCAACATGCTCTTTTGCCACATTATTTCATCCTTTGTTTCTGAATCTGGATCGTCGTCACCAATGAAAAATGGGCAGAATATAAGGTCAACAAGTTGTGCCGGCTCTCTGTGAGTATTTTTCAGACACCAATTACAGACTGGTAAAGTCTGGATCAATGGATAACACCAGATCTTCGAATGGCTCTATCTCCCATTTTCTCAACAAAATAAGGTAGACTCACAGGCTTACCAAGGAAGACAGAGTTTCTGTTTTACCCGAGAGACCAGGATATACCTGCATTACTAACTAGTTGGTAGGAAAGTACGATTAACTCTCGAATGCTAACAAATTAGGGGGAAGATGTCACCACACTCTTTTCTGGCTCAGTAGTGAGTGGGATACATACGTTCGTGTTCTGATTAATGACGAAAGAAGTTAATCTATTATACAAATCCCTTACATAAATATTGTGATCTGACAAATATCCTAATCTACAATATCTTGATATATATAATTCTGTGATATAGAATATCTTTATATGGTGTTGGGAGAACTTAATATGGGGGCCACATACGATCAGATTCAGATTCGGGTTTAATAGATACAGCTGCATACCCTCTGCGGATTGTTTAAGAAGAATATCCGAGTGGTTCCAGGAGTGTGGTCAAGGATATGTATCGATTGGTATAGACTATCAGCATATCACCTGATAATTCAACTGAATATCTTCTGGAGGTCCTATTGGAGAAATAACCAAGTGACACTCAATTTAAAGTTTCGGCTCGTAAAAGTTTGACATTATTGCAAATACCACCATTATATGACACCCACAAAAGCCTTCTTCAATTCATCCTCGATTTCACTCCTTTTACACCTTTGACAGGCCCTTAAGAAGTTGGCACCAGCAAGAGAGAGCCGAAGAGTGTGCATAGAGAGCCCCTCTTGGGCTGAAGAAGAAGCAGCACTAGAAGACTCGACCATCTCCACATCTTCTTGCGTCCCCACATCCTTGGCCCCGCATTTAAGCCAGATTTTGCCGTTTATACCGATAGCGATATCGAACGAAACACGAGACGCAAGCGATTCCAAGAAAATGCTTTTTTTATTGAAGAGCAACTCGCGAGCAAAGTTCATGTTTACCTCGAAAATGTACCCGTTTTCATCGAGCGGTCCAAAGCCTCCTTCTTTGCCCGTCTCAGGATCTATGCATTCGATTTCAGTGACAACTTCTGGAACAGCTTCCGAAACGCGTGCATATACAGCCTGGCCGATTTTCAAATTGGGCCGGTTTTTTTTGGTGGCGTTGGGAAAAGCCATCATGGAAAGCTGCACTGCAGGCGAGTATTCCTGGAGGGAGACCCGGAAATAGTCGGAGTACACATGAGTGACTATGCCGATCACAAAGTCGTTTGTCTGGGGAAAATAGCGTTTGGTGTTGGAATTGATATACACCAAGCTGGAGTTGGTCTTGCCTATTTGGGCTGTCTGAAGCGTACCCGCCAGTACGGGAATGATGGTCTGTGTGCGTGGAGACTTGTAGATTCCAGGGCCGATGGTTATGGAGCCCTCAGCAGAGGAGGCGTCTAAATACAGGTCGAGCGAGTCACCAGGAATAATCACCGTCATTTTCCGATGGATTAGTGTCGTTTCTGAATTAATGTGGTGTATAGATAAATGTGGTTGGTGGGTTGGTGGATTGGTGATGGAGATGAGTGCGGGCTGCAGAATGCAGGGCTCAAAACCGGGTTGGATGGATAGAAAAGGCATTAGAGCACAACCAGGGCACTTGACAAGTTAAACTTTCAAGGCCTGCTTTTTCGACTACCAGAGCTTGCTGACATTTTGGTTGTCTTAATTGTTGCTTTTTCGGGATTCTGTTGCTTCTCTTTGGTGGACTGGGAATGTAATAATGGAGCAAGAAAACTAGGGACTATATGCGCTTCGCACGACCTGAAGCCAATCCAATCTAGATTGGTATAGCACAGGGTGCTTTGCTCGACATGGTTCATTTTTTTTTCCTACTAATGGTAGTGTTTGAGTGGATATTTTCAGGGCCTGGTTCAAAGAGTGGTTGACATGGTGCTGACCATGTGACTGAGACCACATGATTTCTCCACAAGGCCTTTTTCACGTGACCGATAACATACCGTGCAGACTCACACGCTTATCGCTTTCTCTACAACATGTCACGGGAGGCCAGTTTCTTTGAGCGCTATTATATTCACCGGGACACAACGGGAGTTATGAACCGTGGGTTCAATGTCTCGGTCCATTTCAACCACTACATCTCCGACTCAGTGCTTCTGAATGCGCTCCGCCAATTGGTGCCTTCCCACTACTATTTCTACAGCAACGCCTTCCTGAGCGAAACCGAGGAAACTACGTTATTGGACAAGAAGAATTTGAGTGGAAATAAAACTTTGGCTGATCTGGACAATGTTCTTTCGGAGAATCTGGAGAATTCACGATACACCACTTTTAGTGATTTGAATTTGGGTACTTCGGTCGAATCAGAGAGTGCGGGCTTTAATTGTGATGGATTGGACAGACTGGACAGAGACAGAGACAGACTGGACAGATCGGACAATTTAGCTGTATTGGACAAGTCAATTGGAAAGGATGGTCTCGGGGTTGATGCTCGGGAAGGAGGAAGAAACTATCGCATTTGTCCCGTCCGCAAAGTGCTTTACTCCGAGCTCGTGCAAAAGCGAAGTGTGGAAGTATTTAATGAGGATGAATTCTACCGCCTTTCTCAAATTCGGATCCCCGTCAATGTCCAGAAACCAACCTACTATTTGACGCTTTTGGAAGAAAGAAGTACGGGCTTGCAATACTTGGTGTTCCTGTCGAACCATATGTTCTTTGATGGAACTTCGGCGGTGAATTTCCTTGAAGATTTGGCCTTGGCCTTGGCTAGCGTGCTGGAAGACAGCGAACCAGTGGAAGTTTTATTTGATGCTGAGAAGATGAATGTCCATGTGGAACTAGCCGGAGACTCGAAGTGTGATCTATACAGGTCGAGCCTTTGGTTTAAAGTTTGGACCTTTATCAAGCTCCAGATCCCTTCTTTTTTGGTCAAACTCTACCGCAGTTACTTTTCCAGACAAGGCCCCAATTTTTTCCGAACCCCGCTTTTCACCGTGGCTTCATTTAAAAGTGGCAGTGATAGTCGGTTCCATTTGGTGCAGTACAATCCTGTAGAGACGGCTCAACTTCTCCAGAAGTGTCGACAAAACGGCTCCACCGTCACTGCACTTTTGACGGCTCAATTGGCCAAGAATGTCGAGGAGGCGTTTTTGCCCCATTTGGGCCCGTTTTCCTCCAACTTCTCCATCGCTGTCAATGGCCGGAGATACTTTCCCGATTTGGACCTTCGGTATGGACTTTACATTGCACCAGTTTCCGATGATCTTGCGCCTGGCAAAAGCGTATGGAGCCACGCACAGCAAATCTCCAATGCTTTGAAACGGTGCTTTGAAAATCGCCGGCCGTTCATGTTTACGGGACTCTTGGAATATGTGAACATCTGGCACTATATGCAGGCTCGCCTTGAATCCGGGCAGCGTGGAACTGTTGAAGTTTCCAATCTAGGCAGGGTTTCTTTTCCTGAAACAGCATGGGTTCCCGAACAAATTCTTTTCAGTCAGAGTGTCACCGATACCCATTTCGTCTGTTCGTGTGTGAGCACCAAAAACGGGCTCAATATTATGGTTGCCTACCATAAGCTGTTGGATGCGTTTGAATGGCAAGGTCAAAAGACAGCAAAGAGATGTATTGAGAACTTTCGGGCTCAGCTCTTGGAGTGATTTGATTTGACTTGGCCTAGGTTTTGGCTTCCGAGTTTTTGAAAGTTTTAAAGTTTGGTTCATGGCTTTTTCGTGGTTTGAGTTGTTCATTTTCATGTTCATATTTTGATGGTTTGATTTATTTTCACGTGATGAAGGTTATTGAAAGCTGCTTTGCGCTTTTTCATGTTTCATTTGCGATCCACTTTTTAACTGTTTGTGGGTTTCCCGAAGCTTTCACCTTCATTTTTGATTCATGGTTCTTTCTGTTTGTTGGTGTTATTTTTGGTTATTTCTGGTGTTCAGTTTGTGTCAGGTCTCTTTCAAGCTTGCTATGTTTGTTTCTGCTGGTTCAAACTGATTCAGATCTGTCAAGATTTTTTCTCATTGACGTACATTGACATTTGACGGTTATTTCATTGGAATTCACAATTTTCAAGCTCATTCAGACTTTTTTTCAGCTTGATTTCAGTGGTCAAGCATTCAAACGGATGTTTATTGAATCTCCCTCAAATCCATCCAATCGTCCAGAACTAAAATTCATTTTGGTGGTTCAAGGTTAAGTTAAGTCACCATTGATGGGAAGTGAAGGTCACTGAAGGTCACTGAAGGTCACTGAATGTCACTGAAGGTCACTGAAGTTCTTTTCAGTTTATCCGTGCGATAGTCTGGCGTATTCAAGGGTTTGTGGTTGCATACACGAAAATACCGGAGAAGAGTTGAAGATGTGAGAAGAGACTGTACTGACGGTGTCCTATTCGTGGAAGACTCTGTGACCCTACTCTTACAGATATGATTCTCTTTTCACTAAACAGAGCTGATGGTCATTTCCTTGAATTGTTCCATTTGTTCCAGAGCAGTCGGGCCTGGGTGGACTAAGACTGACCCAATACTGCACAGATCAGATACCGTTCAGAGACGGACTATTGAAAAGTTGGCCATTATAATGTTGTCTTTTTTCATTCCTTAATGGACCCTTCTACTTGATTACATGCTGTCCATTATCGAGATGGTACAGCGAGGCCCGATTAGGAAATGCAACACGGTTAATTCGCTACAAGACGCAAGAGAAGAGAAATCTAGCCAGCCGGGCAGAAGACAAAGCATAGAATTCGCTGAAGAAGGAAAACAATGGACAATGACGGGAAACCGGGACACCTGCCCAAGAGGTAAGTAAAGGCGAGATACACGGCCAAGGGCGTCACGTGAGTGCTGGCCCACGTGAATGGGTGAACGGGAATGGAGAATCCCAAATCCATAGCTTGCGCTGAGTCGATGGGAAACTCCACAAAAACAGCAGCTTTTATGGAGGTATTTTTATCTACTCCAATACGGGATTCTGATTGGTTGGTGGGGACTGGCTATTTAGTGGTGGGGTAAGATCGAACACGTGGTCACGTGCGGCTAATAAGTCACAAGACGTGAGTCGCCATGATAGGCGCTCGCGCATGGTAATTAGTCTTGTGTGCAGTGCCTCATAAGCCCACGTGCCTCACGAATTCTACTCCAAACCCCAGATTTCCACCTGGATTTCGAGCTCCAAGGCCATCTGATCTCCAGCATTACAATGGTGGTCTTAAAACCCCGAAGTTCCTGCACCTTCTGCCTCCTTTCCCAGCCTCTCTCGGAAACGTGGGTGCGCATCTTTAAACGTGCGCTTCGAGGCTCTCTCATGCCGCACGTATATCTATGCACGGGCCCCAGATGTCTCTTCTTCTGGCACCACTTCCGGAGCGTGTCTAGCGAAAGATTCAAAATCCAAAAAAGCAAGGATTGCAAGAAATCCAACAAATTACCCTATTCCTCAAAAATCCTTACTATTTGATTTTGGAATACCATTTGTTCTTGACTACTTGGTTTAGTCTTTGTTTGATTGTTTAGAGAAGTCAGCAGCGGAGTCAAAGTCCGAGAAACCGCCTCCTCAGTTTTCCAGTGCAGTGCAGCTTAGGTCTTTGAAGTGACTTCTTTTGGAAGGTCTGCTAGTGTTTTTTGTGTTGTTGGAGTTTTCCTGGTCTCTACTTTGAAGGAACTGCTTTTTTAAGCTCTTCTTGGAGAGCTCTTTTTGACCTTTTTTTTGACTTCTTCTGGGTCATTTGGTCTTGGGTCTTTATTGGTTACTGCTGCTTTGTTAAGAGTGTGAAAACCAGTTATTTCCGTTTAGGTCCCTTTACACGGTTGTTTATTCCTGGCGAATATACAGTGCATACTCGTGGTTAAAATTAGTCCAATTCTCCTGCTATTCCTGGCGTGAATCTATTCCTCATTGATCCATTGATTCTGAATTTGTCGTTTGGAACTCACTTACTCAAGGAATTTCTCACCCGTTCATTCTATTTCTCAGTCGTGAACCTTGGACTCATCTTTCTGATCAGTCCTGATTTTCGGTCAATCTTGAAGTCAAGAGATCCCAGTGAGTCGAAACCGTCTTATTCAGTGAAAACTTCTGAAGTTATTTTGGGAACTGAGTGTTTTTTGACATCCTATTGTCTTGAGAACTTAGTCAGCGGAACGATCACATCGAGTCTCTAACTAGTCATTCTGAAAGTCTGTCTGAAGTCACTCAATCAGTCAGAAGATATTGTTAATACTCTCAGTTATCCGATCAACCTTCAGCCGTTGCCAGTCTACTCGCTATTGACTTGTTGATCATTAGACATCCGTTCCAGTCATCAGGACCATCCTTTAGACCATCGATTCTATCCTTAGTCGTCTATTCCGTCTTTAGACGATCTATCCATCGGACCATCTATTCCGCCCTTAGACCCTATCAGTCTATTCTCAGTCAAAACTTAAGTCATCCAGCTCTTGAGTCTCTAGAAGCCATCACCCTCTACAGATCACTTGATAACTACCATTTAGAGATGAGTCTGACAATACCCGGTGTAACCAGCCTCCCTGCTCCGCCACGGCTCAAAACAACCATTATCCAACTCAATAAGGATATCGACCCTGAGGATAACAACTATGAGGTGCTCTCCAACAACTATAACCAGTGCACCAGTACATACGGCGTGGTGGAACAGCCCAAGAAGAAACGGAGACGGTCTTCGCTCGTGGATAAAGCGGAGATGGCGAGGAGAAAGGCCGAGACGAAACAACTACATTCCAAGATCGAAAAGAGACGCCGCATCAAGATCAACCGAGAGTTTGAGGCCTTACAATACCTCATTCCTGCATGCAGGGCCCTCGACAAGAAGTCAAAGACAGACAGAAAACCAGAAAAGGTGGATACTTCCAAATTGGATAAGTATGATGGGAAAACGGAGGGGAGATCCGAGGCGAAGTCAGAGAAGTCGGAGGGAATGTATAAATTGACCATTCTCAAAACCTCCGTGGAGTACATTTTATACCTCCACCACATCATCCAGAAACAACACGAGATGTTGCGTTCAAATTGCCCGGACTACTCGTTCGATATCTCCTTTTCTGAAGTTCCTTTGGACGTGAATCAGTACCGGAACATCGACCAGGAGTATGTATTTGGTTACGATTCTGATAAGGAGGAGAAGGAAGAGAAGTTTGGACGTCACGAGGCGATTCCCGAAGATTTAAATGAATTCAGTGAGAAGAGCGAGTCTTTTGAGCCCAAGAGCGAGTCTTTGGAGGCCAAAAGTGACTTTGGGGACATGGGGATGTCTGGGTCTATTTTATCCGAGTCCGTGCGGTCTGATTCGGTCAAATCCGGGTTTGATTCGGGGATAAGTGGGGATTCTGGAAAAGGAGGAGAATCTGCAAGGTTTGATTTGGGACCCTCTTCTTTGGATCCGGAAGATCTGTGGACCCCTGTGGTTACTCCAGTGTTGGCGTGCATGCAGGACAAGAGATTACCCAGCAAAAGTGGAGTCAAAGAAGAGTTTTTCCGCAACGATAAGCTATTCCGCAACGATTCCGGGTTCTGCTCCCAGTTCCGGTTCCAAAGTCTGCACCGTCAAGGTGTGCACTCGTTGGAAACGTCTCCATTTACCATTCCCATCAAGTCACAGGTCAAAAACAATTTCTTCCTTCCGGATCCGGCTCTCACATACGCATCCGATAGCAGAGATACTTATACGCGGGATCAGGGGAGTATAGAGCTGAGAGAAGCGTATCTCCGGGACCCAGCAAGTATAGGGCTGAGAGGCAGTCTTCTGGAAGACACGCTGTATGTGCACTCTTTGCCCCGCAAGAAGTTCTTCAAGAGCAAGGTTCCGGCCACGAACTCCGTGATCAACATTCTTTCGGATGAAAAGGCCAAGGCTGAGACCGAAGAGATGAACAGTGTGGCCAAGGCCTCGGAGGCTCTTTTGACCTTCAGAAAGCCAAGCATAGAGAGATTGTTGAATTAGAGTCCATGAATTCTGGAATTCTGGATTTGGATTCCTGGAGTAATGGATTTGGATTCATTGAATTATGGAACAATTTATTGAGTTCTGGATCAATTCATTGAGTTCTGGATCAATTCATTGAATTATGGAACAATTTATTGAGTTCTGGATCAATTCATTGAATTATTGATCAATTCATTGAGTTCTGGATCAATTCATTGAATTATGAATCAATTCATTGAGTTCTGGATCAATTCATTGAGTTCTGGATCAATTTATTGAGTTCTGGATCAATTTATTGAATTATGAATTGACCTTCAGAAAGCCAAACATAGAGAGATTGTTGAATGAAAGTGCATGAATTCTGGAATTCTGGATGTGGATTCATTGAATTATGGACCCTAGATCGATCATGAAATACCATGGAAGACGTTGGACCTTGGATCTTGGTGGTTCATGGACCACAAGTACATTACTAGAGCTAATGTTAATAGAAATCAAAAGTAGATACTCGGCAGAATACTAACACTACTACTATAGGATATCAAATCCTAGGACACCGCAATAGACCATAGACTAGAAATTCGGAACCACCACGAGACTCATAGAGGGTCAAGAAGGTCCCTAGTTCTGTGTCCATAGTCAGGGAATTTATAGCTTGTTGTAGAGACTCGGTGAATGGTGAACATGATACATCTAGCTATATTTATAAGACGAGGAAACACCAGTCTATTGTATGTACTAGTCTATTGTATGTACCAGTCTATTGTATATACAGTCTATTGTATGTACCAGTCTATTGTATATACAGTCTATTGTATGTACTAGTTATATGGTGTGTACCAGTCTATTGTATGTACAGTCTATTGTATGTACAGTCTATTGTATGTACAGTCTATTGTATGTAACCACCAATGACGTTTTGAAGGTTTTCTGGCTCAAACTAAATGCATGATTGATTATAATTTGTGGTGATTCAGGAATTGTGGGTCAATCATTAATATAAAGATATCTTTATGTACACTTGGTTCAAATGTAAAACATAAGAATCTTGACCTTTTAAAGATGCAACAATTATAGAAATAATATATGGTCCTTTATTAGGTTTTGCAATGGTGAAAAACGTAAACATGTAAAGGTACTAGGATAGTGATTTATCAAGAAAATACTCATGAAGAACATTTATTATATTCACATAGTTTAATAGGTAATTTAGGTTTTTGTAATACATCTATTCCTAAAATAAATCCGAAGTTAGGGAATAAGGGTAAAATAAGAAAATACCCAAGTCCAAGGCAAAGAGACAAGAGTTGGCCAAAATGCTAGGCACATCTCCATCCACAATTCTTTGAGCCACACCTTCCACAATAGAGGTCTTTCCCACACCGGCTTCACCAATGAGGACGGAATTGGACTTGGATCTCCGGGCCAAAACACGGATGACCCTTCTGATCTCCTCCTCACGGCCAATCACAGGGTCGATCTTACCCTCGCGTGCCTGTTCCGTCAAATCCTGGCAATACTTGACTTTTTCTTACACAATTTTGGTAGAGAATATATTTAGGAATTTTGGTGAGAAAATTGGTCAGCTTAGGAAAATAAGTGTATAAATAGTATAGCCTTTGTTACTTGGGGCTGAATGGTTGGGTGGTCGTATTGTTTAGTGTGGTCCAGTTAGTCTGATCTGTCTTAGTGTGGGTGGTCCAGTCAGTCACTATTGATTTGTACGGTACGTTGCATTGGCAAGTACTAGTCTGTCCAATGTACTATTAGTCTATTAAAAGCCATAAGACTAAGATCGTATCACATCTGTTTACTGCTATACAGACCATTACCTGGTATTTGCTACTATCAGCTCAAAATCAGCTCAGTGTATCAGGTCAATTCACTTATTCGTGAATGTATTGAGATTCAGGGGCCACTGGTCTGTGATATACAGATCCATGGCTATAATTGGAGGACGAATCAGCTTGGCGAGAGTCGATTCTCTGGTTTCCACGCAACTCAATCGAATGAGAGGAACAGATTTGGCATGGGAGTCGTCGACCTAGACTTCATTCATATTGGTTTTACAGTCTTGGTAACAAAGCTTGAGCAAACGCAAGGTGCAGTTAATACGAATTGAGTTGAACTGCGCCTTGGTCAAGTGCTTTTTGTAGTACTTCAGATTATTTGGGAAGTGGTGGTCCGACTCTAAGGACGGCGAAAGAGAGTTGGCCAGGAGCCTGGTGTTTTGGGGCGGTGCCGAACCTTCAAGGGTGACCATGCAGGCTCAGATGTTCCGGTGTTCGTGGGTTAACTTGGATGAGCTTCTCGTTCACTTCTTCTGCTTCAAATCCTGGTAGTATTAGACCCTGGAAATAGTTAGTAGTTAGTTGGTAGTTGGTAGTTGGTAGTTGGTAGTAGTTAGTTGGTAGTAGTTAGTTGGTAGTTGGTAGTTAACAGCTAGTAGTAGAGTATTACCAGCGGAGTAGTCTTGCTAGTTACTATACTAGACTTATCCAGAGGTATGGTGCAATGAAGACTGCCAAGGGCCATGAGTCCTAGTCTGCTAGATCTAGTCTGTATGGAACTGATACGTATTCCCGTTCAGCACTTTAATTTCGAATTCGGCCTGTTGGCCTGCTCACTTGGCTTTGTATTTTCACACATTCGGTGTAGTAGTGGCAGATAGAAGAACTGATTTTGATCCGAGAGTTGAAGAAAAGGGACAAACAAAATATGGACAAAGCGAGTATTGAGTGGACGACCCAAGTATTAAGTGGACAAAGCGAGTTTAGCCAGCTTCGTTTCCTAATCTGACCGTGGATGACCTGAGCTCGCTAGACCCAGACCTCTCCAACCTCGCCCTAGATCCCCACTACCTCGACTCGTCACATGCCTTTGCCCGCTCGCTATCCCATAGCATGGCCGAGTCGCCCTTCTCTACCGACAGAAGCCCGCAGCCGTCGCCGCAGAGCTAAGCGTTTCCGGCTCCCCAAGGTGCGGATGCCCCCGACTCCGTCGCTCCGGGGGCTGTTTTGTATCCAGAAACAGCCCTGAATGGGCCTCACACCTCGGGTTTCCGGGACCTCGGAAGTAATCGAACCTCCATTTCCTTGGCTGCCAATGAACTCTCGCTGCTCACCTCCACGACGTCGTTTACTGCGTCCGTTAGCTCGCATCACCTGACGCAACAGTCGTTTTTCTCTAAAAACGGCGACATATAATGCACTAACCAGGTTCCGTAACCTAAACCAACCGATCTGGTCCTAAGAGGATGTCAATGACTACTGCACGTTGTACTATTCGTTGGAGTCGATTTTGAACGAGCTCATGGAGTATATCAACGACTAGAGATAATGGGTGGATGAGTGAATGAGCTTCCTTATCTGGGTTAATAATATAGGTAACAGAAGCTAAGCCTGGTTATTGCTTAACTGTGTAGTGTATGTTTATTGTTCTGTATTGCTTAACTGTGTAGTGTATGTTTATTGTACTTGTATTGCTAGGATTATTGTACTGTATCTTACATACTCTATTGTAGAATCCAATTTAACTCTTCTTTTATGATATATTCCTAACCTTGCCACGAAACGGGGCATCTATCTCTATGTCTGAAAATCAAAATTATACCTTGTGATTCACATATTTATCTCCTTTAGCATTAGCGATAGATATGATATATGATGAATTATTCCCTTTATTAATTATATATTATTTATTATATTTATATATATATTGTTAGATTCTGGTTACGTCCAGTACTCTGTTTGTATGTTTATTCGCCGATGGATCCCCAATAGGTGGGAATCCGAGTACTTATATAGTTAGTCTGTGAGTACCAGCGAAGTGGAGCATGGCGGTTAAACACCATGTCACGAGATAAGGTGAAAGTATGGATCGAAGTCACGGGGTATGACGCATTGGACAAGCATTCGTAGGCTCTAAAAATACCTCTATGGGTAGTGTGTTTACCCATGGTGGGTCTAACACCAGTATATTAATATATACTAAAACATATTGAAAGAATGTGCATCTTTCTAAGTACTTTCTCCTCTATACTAGCACTCAATATTACTTTCTTTCTCTGTAGCCGTTACCTTTTCTGTAGCCTTACCTTCTCTGTAGCCTTACCTTATACTCTCTCATCTTTCTCTGTAGCCTTACCTTCTCTGTAGCCTTACCTTATACTCTCTCATCTTTCTCTGTAGCCCTTCCTCTATACTTTCATCTTCCCTGTGCGTAATGGAACAACTGGATTGATTACTCTTTCTACTCATATCACGAGTCGAAGATTGAAATGGGTGGTATAGACTGACTGACATAGTTGTAGAATCAGACTTGGACATAGACTGCGGAGTTGGTATTTTTGCATGGTGTTGAGTGTTTAGGCATTTATTGTTAGATCCACGGTAGGAGGGTCTGTCCATAGAGGATTCATGAAGCCTAGTTTGTCCGATTGTAACAATGGCCAGCCATCATTGCACGAACTGCTATGATTGCTGCAACTTCCATACCACAGCCGTTATTGTATTTCGTACAATGGTGCCTAACATTGTTGTAGTGGAATTTTCTGGTACTGAGTTTCTCTCAAAGTTATATAAGCCACTCCGGTCCTCTTTGAGGATTCATCAACGAGCAATAAATATTAAAGAATATAACTTTTATGGTTAGGTGAAGGTGAAGGTGAAGGTGAAGGTGAAGGTGTAGGTGAAGGTGAAGGTGAAGGTGAAGGTGAAGGTGAAGGTGTAGGTGTATGTGTAGGTGTTGGCGTAGATGTTGGTGTTGGTGAAGGTGTTGGTGTAGATGTAGATGTTGGCGTAGATGAAGATGTAGATGGAATTATTAATGGGTTCGCGTTTTGGCTGCAAACTTACTCCTATCCTTGAAAATACCAATGCGCACACTGAAAAATGGTAACAAGGTTAGTGCGCTCTGAGTCCATGGCATGCAGGAAAAGCGCGGTAACATAGCACCTGTTTTTTCTAGTGCACCCTTGGTTACTACAACCACCAATAATGTGAAGATAGACCCCCATATAAATAAGGGAGTCTGGACCATATCCATCTTTGCTTATTTAACTCAATCAAATATCATCTGTCTGAGGTATGCCAAGATGCGTCCACGGCCGCCCACCAAATGACCTCGAACTGCTTATTCTCCCATGGACACTGCAAACACCTCCACATCGTCCTGAACACCTCCTCCTCCACCTCTCTTGAAGCCAACGCTTTTGGGGAAGTGTTTATATATCTTGAAGAGACTATGAGGACAGTTCTTTCAGAAGAAAAATTGCCCTTGTACTTCTAGTGTTGACTTTGATGACTGCAATGAGTGGTGGAATGGTGGCCGGCTTGGATGCCGGCTTGATTTACAATACCTTCCCTCATATGGGAGAGGACTATCTTCCCTTTATGGGCGAGCTCATGTTTCCTGTATTTGCCAAAAAAGATGATCTCTTTGACTTATGGTGGAGAAACTTGCTTGAGAACCCAACAACCGTTCAGTGTGAATCAGACCACATCTAGTTTAGTTACTGTGCTTACTTCAGTCCTCCTGTTTCCTCTATTAAGAAGTCAAATTTAAGGATATAGCGATGTTGAAAAAGATCACTACTATATTTTAACATTGGTAGACTGGACCAAGAATTTGGGTGAGAGCTGGAATCCCTATAATAGTCACCAAATTTCCCATGTTCAACAGTTTCAGAGTTGTTGGTTCCACTATATTATGAAGTCATTGCTGTTTTATCCTAACAATAGCACACGTCCTTTGAGCTAGTCCCTGTCCACTGGACATTACACCGTGGTTAATCTATGGGATACGTGGTGCTACCTTGAATGCGGAACATGTGTTGTCTAATCTCCATGAAAATTCCATAGTACTTACATGGACTAGATTGTGCTTTCAAGCATTACCAAACTATATCTGGATGTGACTTATAAGCCACCATTCTGCGTATCTGTTGTGGGATTAATCTATTAGGCATACAAGTGATGTGGAGTCGGAACTACATAAAACTGCTACTACTTTCTTCTATACTGCAACACTGAGAATGTGGACTCAGAATGTGGACTCAGAACCTGGACTCAGAATGTGGACTCAAAACCTGGACTCAAAACCTGGACTCAGAATGTGGACTCAAAACCTGGACTCAGAATGTGGACTCAAAACCTGGACTCAGAATGTGGACTCAGAATGTGGACTCAAAACCTGGACTCAGAATGTGGACTCAGAACCTGGACTCAGAACCTGGACTCAGAATGTGGACTCAGAATGTGGACTCAAAACCTGGACTCAGAATGTGGACTCAAAACCTGGACTCAAAACCTGGACTCAAACCTGGACTCAGAATGTGGACTCAAACCTGGACTCAGAATGTGGACTCAGAACCTGGACTCAAAACCTGGACTCAGAACCTGGACTCAGAATCTCTTGTTAGTTCTTCTCCACCGATCACTGATCAAAAGTAAACTTAAACGGTGAAAACTGAGAGAAACAGCAGTCTATCTCTGGACGTGAAGGGCTGAGTGGCATAGATTTGAAACCAGTCATGGGCCAAATCACTATCTCTTGGATCCACTAGAGGAAGTGGTCAGCCAAAGAGCTGCTACTACTACAAGTACTATATTTATAGAATCAGGTACCTTCATACTCTTCGTAATCTGTTCATACTTCTTAGTCGTAGTACTGACGGATACTCACTAGATATCTCCTAGTAGGCTTTATACTCTGTGTATTTATCGCTTCTTTAATACGGTGGCTCATACTAGCATATAGTGTCTCATACTAACATATAGTGTCTCATACTGACATAGAGTGTCTCATACTGACATATAGTGTCTCATACTGACATATAGTGTCTCATACTAAAGTATAGTGTCCAAGGATACCACAGTATATTAAGGAATACGACACTCTGACACTACAGTACTATAGGATATCATACATGCTAAAGCCATTCTAGGTTTATACATGCATAGTAAGAATAAGACTATAAACGGATGAAGAGGCTACCAAAATCCCTAGGATGCATAATAGACTATGGAGATTATAGGGAGATTATAGGGAGATTATAATGGAGATTATAGGGAGATTATAATGGAGATAATGGAGATTGTAGTGGAGATTATAATGGAGATAATGGAGATTATAGGGAGATTATAGTGGAGATTATAGTGGAGATTATAGGGAGATTATAGGGAGATTATAGTAGCGATTATAGTAGCGATTATTGCAGTAAATGAGGTTATACTATGGAGATCCTAGGAGTCTCAAGGAAACAAAGTGAGGTTGTAATTACCCCTGAAATTATCATGTACTGCTTTGTAAAGGAGAAGGTCGGCCAATTTGTAGTGGTGGCTCAGGTGATTTTGTTCACAAGACCCGTTCACTACCCAAGCACATCGGCCATTCACCATACAGACCTCACCGACCTTCTACGTCATAGGCATTACATCAAAGGCAAAGCCCCGGAATCGGCAGAGTAGTTTGCAAGAAAACGGGGTGGGTAACGTGACTTGACTTCACGCATAGTATGGCTACTTTGGAGTACATGACCTGACAAGTGCAGAGACAAGTACACTAGTCCACACCATCTTCATACACCCCGGTTTAACAAACACTAGGATAGTCACCAACTACACCCCGGGGTCAGTAGTAGTCAGTAATACGTTGTATTCAGTAGTGTACTACTACTACTACTACTACTACTACTACTACTACTACTACTACTACTACTACTACTACTACTACTACTACTACTACTACTACTACTACTATTACCAATAGAACTACTACTACTAATTATACCCACTGTTAATCTTAAATCTAATACTACCACTCTCTATGATACACTACTAATAGCACCAGTTCTATCCTCCCGTAAGTGTCAGTTTCTATGGTCACTAGTAGTCAACAAGATCATGGCTCCACTTCCCTGTCAAACGGTTTTAAGTGAATAACATTGGGTACTGCTCTAGCAACATGAGACGCTTTTCTAAACTATGCTTCAAAATAATCTCAGCATAATCTTTCCACTGTATGAGGTTTCAAGGTAGTGGTTTGAGCCCTCACTGTCTAATCCTAATAATGGTCATTTCAACACTCTGAGGCCCAAAATCGCACGATGTTGAGACGACCAACTTCGTTATTGTTCTCGGCATCAGCCGCAAGTCCTTTCCTTTGAAGTATTTAGGTACCTCAGATTCCTCCCTTGGAAAAATCACCGGCGAATGAGCATGTAAACAGAGTACCTGACGTAACCGGAATCTAACGGGTACTATGATTTGCGAAAACTAAACATCCACCACAATTCTAAGGTATCTTTTTCGGAATTCTCAGACCAAATGTATTTTATAGCCACATAAAGGTATATAGTTTTTGGCTTGCGAGAAACTGGTACATAAGGTAATGTAGAGGTAGACGGTCGCTGGAAAACCCAACCCACCCACCAAGTACCAAACCACCAAGTACCACACCACCAGGTACCAAACCACCAAGTATCAAACCACCAAGTACCAAACCACCAGGTACCAAACCACCAGGTACCAAACCTCCACACCTCCAAGTATCAAACCATCAACACCAAACCTCCAAGAAAAGTGTGGAGCTGGTATTGGACATATTGGTGGGTCCTACTTTTGGTATATACATTTCTGGTATCATCAACTAGCGACACCAGAAACTTTCATACCGGGATGAACGTTCACATGTACTAGTCAGTAGTCAGTAATACGTTGTATTCAGTAGTGTAGTAGTACTAGTCAGTAGTCAGTAATATGTTTTATTCAGTAGTGTAGTAGTACTAGTCAGTAGTCAGTAATATGTTTTATTCAGTAGTGTAGTAGTACTAAGCAGTAGTAGTAGTGTAGTGGGTAGCGTTCAATCTAGCCTTTGTGGGTTTGTAATACTTCTGACTTGTTACTGTCTCTAGTATCGACTACACCAGCTACACAACTTCATTCATCATCTGATATGCCACTATACCTACTTATCTGTAATACTGCATCTAGTCTATATGGATGTAGTAGATCTCAGGTGGAATCTAGTTTTATGTTTTTTGATGACTGCCTCTACTATACATCTATAGAGTTCAATAATATCTAGTATACATCTATAGAGTTCAATAATATCTAGTATACATCTATAGAGTTCAATAATATCTAGTATACATCTAATGCCCAAAAGTATCTACTATAAATCTAATGTCCAAGCTTGCAACTGACTATACATACCCTGTGTCTGACTAAACACAAGTCTACCAACTTACTATGCACCCAGACGAACTTACTACACACTAGTTATTTACTGACTATGCGTTTCCGGCCTGACTAAATCACTAACTCTATCCTCCGGCCTCACTAAATCACTAACTCTATCCTCCGGCCTCACTAAATCACTAACTCTATCCTCCGGCCTCACTAAATCACTAAATATATCCTCCGATCTGACCAAACACTGGTTACTTTCTTGGACTGGCCTGCTTAAGTATGGTCACGACTCCACTAGGTCGGCCATTTGAATCCAGTGAATAATATGGTTGATAGAATGATTTCTGAGAATGCCACATCCAAGCCTTGTGTTGGAAGATCTTTTTTAATATTTGTCATTGGTCCAAGGTTTAATTATTGGTACGTGATCTGACTATTTTTGGTATGACTGTTTATTGTGTGACTGTTTATTGTGTGACTGTTTATATGACTGTTTGTGATCTGACTATTTATGGTATGACTATTTATGATCTGACTATTTGTGATCTAACTATTTATGATCTGACTATTTATGGTATGACTATTTATGATCTGACTATTTATGATCTGACTGTTTATGGTATGACTGTTTATGGTATGACTATTTGTGATCTAACTATTTATGATCTGACTATTTATGATATGACTATTTATGATCTGACTACTTGACTACCCTTCTCCGGTGTCTAGTACACACTAGTCTGACTACAGTTTGTTAGTTTGGGCTTCTCTCATTATGTGTGGATATCTGACTCTTGGTCTATGGTCTGACCAACTTATACAACTGACTATTGAGTCCTCTATTCCGACTCTTTGATTACCAACCAGTTCAACTACTGGTACATGGACTGACTATTGAGTCCACTATTCCGACTGTTGAGTGTATACGCAAAATCCTATCTCGACTATACTCCTGATGTGTGAATAAATCATTAATTCCCATGCTGTCCATTCTGGTCTGACCATTCGACTTGTGTCTGGTGTCTGAATACACATGACTAACTGACTATTGGTGAATTGACTAACTGGCGAATGCTACTCACTATCTCTGGTGCTTGACCAACTCAATACACCAGACTCTACCGTCTAGACCCTTCCGGACCACCTTACTATCTTTTCTGACTAACCTCCTATACCACTACTTGTCTGTCCACTTTCTAGACCACTCCATGTCTGTCCACTTTCTAGACCACTCCATGTCTGACTAATTTCCTATTCCTCTCCTTGTCTGACTAATTTCTATACCGACCTGACAGGTGCAGACCCTGAGCTCATGAGCTTATGTGCGTGAAGTGTGTATGGTATAAATGGTGACACTTTTACTTGTCATCCATTGTCAGTATACAGTAGTACAGTAGTACAGTAGAGTATAGTACAGTAGTACAGTAGAGTATAGTACAGTAGTACAGTAGAGTATAGTACAGTAGTACAGTACAGTAGAGTACAGTAGTACAGTACAGTATAGTACAGCAGTACAGTAGAGTATAGTACAGTAGTACAGTAGAGTATAGTACAGCAGTACAGTAGAGTATAGTACAGGAGTACAGTACCGTATAGTACAGTAGTACAGTAGAGTAAAGTACAGCAGTACAGTAGAGTATAGTACAGCAGTACAGTAGAGTATAGTACAGCAGTACAGTAGAGTATAGTACAGCAGTACAGTAGAGTATAGTACAGTAGTACAGTAGATTATAGTACAGTAGTACAGTAGATATAGTACAGTAGTACAGCAGTACAGTGGTATACCTGATCGGATGTGAGTGGATGAATAATGGGTGGATGAATAATGGATGGTGGAAATTGGTTCCTGCAAGATCATAGTGCTTGCTATTGTTTGCTGTTCTTTAAAGAGATTATATTTCTTAAAGTTAGAAAGAGCTGCTTCTCTTATAGTACTGAGTGTAGAGTCTTGGGAATATGGATACTCAGCACTTTCAACTTTAACCATAGATTATGGGAGGTCTAAGACCATGACACTATGAGCCTGGTATCTCTAGTAGAATACAAGAAAACAGTATTGGAGTCTATAGTGACTAGAGAACAGTATACTATGGGAAATCTAGGAGACTATAAGAGAGCAGTATTGGAGTGTATAGTAGACTAGAGACTGTATACTTGGAGACTGTAGGAAGAGACTAGAATCGAAGACTGAGTAGCGTTTTGGACTGCTCGCAATTATACTTTAGTAGGATTTCCACGAACGGCCTTAGATCAGACACTCCCCAGCCCAGCCAATAGAATCAAGGATCGACTATGACTGACTCACCGAAACACCGGACAAAACACCAGATCAAAACACCAGACCAAACACCAGACCAAACACCACACAAAACACCACACAAAACACCACACAAAACACCACACAAAACACCACACAAAACACCACACAAAACACCATACAAAACACCAGACAAAATACCAGACAACACACCAGACAAAACACCAGACCATATTTATATACCCTGATCCGGAACCAAGAGACCGGATTCCCGAAGCCATTCCACGTACTCATCAATCACACTGGGCCACGAACTCATCTCGTCATATGCACGTAGATTTATAGGGTCCTCCACCACCACCTCACTCAAAAATTTAAGGAACATGACCCAAAGATCTTTGGACACGGGCTTATTATATGTCTGGAGAAACTCGTACCACTGTTCAAGCCGTGGAAACGCGTGTTGAATGCGCCACTGGCCTGTAGTTGCTCGCTCACCAAAAAGAAGCCGCCAATACTCAATGGCTTCTTCAGAAGAGATGCTCTTAATGCGGGAATCACTGGACCGGATGAAATCAAAACAGTAGCTGTAAAAACGGCTGAATTCTATGCCATCCTGGAGGATTTGCTGGTGTCGTGTGTCTACCACTTTCTGCATACTTTCCACCAATAAATGTACCAGATCCGCCTCCTTTCCTTTTTCCACGCTCTGTTTCGCCTTATCCAAGACGCCCTTCCCTAAAGTAGCCAGCCAGAACGAAATAAACTTGGCCCGCTCGAATTCGCCCATCCGTAAACTGCCCAAAAGGTATGCTACGGTTAAACTGCGTAAATCCTCAGGCTCAAGCCCCAAATCCTGGAGGTACGCCAAAGTGCCGTCGATGGAAATGAAGGTTTCCGACTCCTTGTACTTGTTGAAAACATTGACGAGCTGGGCATCTTCCACGGCCTGCTGGGTGCTGAAATAGGCGTCGGAGGCTCGCTGGAGATCGTACTGGTGCAGCTCTAGGAGTTTGGCTGCTGTTTTTTCACTGGCGCCGGTGACGGCACAGAACTGCCTTCGGAGCTCGCTTTTGGATGCCTGGAGTTAGTAGGAACAGGTGGGGGTCGACAATGACATACCATTGGCAGATGTGGTGGCTGGAATGTTCACGTGATGTCATGTTACTGATGTCATGTGCGTAGGCACGTGACATCGTAGGTCTATATATGCACGTGAAATGTCACGCGCACTTCACGTGAAAGTCATGCACAAGTCATGTGCGCAGGCACGTGACTCACGCACATGACTTCACGCACATGACTTCACGCACATGACTTCACGCACATGACATCCACCTTCACATCAAACACATACCCACCACACTATGAACCTCCCATTGACGCGAGAGGCCGTGGCACGGGTTCTCCCCACCCAGACGCTCCTGGACTTGGTGGCTGAGCCGCACGACTTGGAGAACGATTTCCACGTACTCTTGGACTATCTCCAGCCGTATTACGACCCTCACCCCGTAGCAGAGCCGCTGCCCCGAGTCCGAGCAGCGGCTAAACGGTGTTTGAAAGATCCAGGCCACCATGGCGATTTCGTCCGGCTTTTGCTAAACACTATTCGAGGCCAATTCCACACGCATTTCCGTGTGTTGTGTCAAACTGCTCTGTTGGGCCAAGTGGCAATGCAAGTACAACGGCTCCGGGAGTATTACGGGCGCAAAACCGCCGTGCTCAATTTATCGGTGTTGGCAGGAGAACTGCTCCAAAGGGGGATCAACGGGTATTTTATACAGTACCTCCATACCCCACGACTTTTAGGTGAACTCGAAGCTTTGGCTGCCGAAACGCTTTCCAGGGTGGGAGAGGATGGAGACGGTGCAGGAAAAAGGGATGGGAATTATGCGGAGCGAGTTGAGAATTACGGGGAAAAAGAGAGTGAAAAAGTGGAGAGTTTTAGGGAAAAAGAGAGTGGAAAGGTGGAGAGTTTTAGGGAAAAAGATAGTGGAAAGGTGGAGAGTGAAAGGGCGACTTTCAGTGAAAATTTTACGGCAAGAGAGGAATTTACGACAAGAGAGGAGTTTGGGGGTGGGTTGATGCTGCCGTTGGGTACAGGAACAGAGACCCCCAGACCAATCACCATCTTCAAAGTCTTGGCTTCGGTGGGCATGGCTGAGGCTATACAGAGTATGGTGGTGCGACACGCTACCAAGAAGATGCTGGCGTACTTGGAGGGCCACTGTGCAGGTGTATGGGACCGGTATGTGTTGGGCCACATCCAGAGCTGGGTCAATGAGAGCTTGGCCCCGGTGTTCGAGCTTGCATGTAGTACCCGGCTTCATTATACCCACGACTTGATGGGAATAGCACGGGACGAGCTCATCTTGCTTCGCATCCGGGAGATATATGCCATGGTGCAGGTGTACCCCGAGCTGGAAGCATCCCTTTCAGAGCTTCACCGCTGTCTTGTGCAGGCCCAGAACCCACTGCACCGAACCCGACTCGTGGACTCGTTTGTGGGGCTTTGTCACCGGTTTCTCCTCAATTCCGCCTCCAATACAGTGGACATCATTCTTCTCTATACAAAGACCCTAAAGGCATTTTTGCTGGTGGACCCTACGGGTGTGTTGCTAGATAAGGTGGCCCGGCCCATGCGCAAGTACTTGAAGAGCAGACCGGATTTGGTGCTGCAGCTTGTGCGGGCCATGTTGGACCAGAACCCCAATACGAACCGGTTAGTGGAGCTATCCGATGCTATCTTTGCACCTTCGGCCCAGAACCTTCCGTTTGTGGATGACTTATCGGACCGAGACTGGTGCCCCGACCCGATCGATGCACTCCCCGATTTCCGGAAACGGAAGGTCTTGGATGTGGTGCAGGCGCTCACGTCCATCGTGAACCTGACGTCTGTTTTCGTGGACGAATTTACCAGCTTGTTTGGGGACCGGCTTCTCCAGACTGAGAAATACTCTCCGCAAAGTATACTCGAGTATGTGATCCACTTGAAGGCTCGTTTTGGGGCAGGCGAGTTTGCTACGTTGGATGTGATGATCAGGGATATCGACGAGAGTATGCAGTTTAACGATGTGCTCCGAAAACAGAACTTCTTTTCCTCCCATTCTGTGCCTTTGAGCGTATCTGTACTCTCCAAGATGTACTGGCCCAGCGTCCATGAAAACCTATCAGAAAACGACTTTTTCCCTATTCCAGTGGAGGCCGAGTTTGGTGCATATTCGGAAAAATATAAGCACCACAACAAAGGCAGGGCCATTACTTTGATTCCGTCCTTGGGTACGGTCAAGATGGAGCTCTGCATGCAGGACACGACCAAGGAATTCACTGTGTCTCCTGCACAGGCCAAGGTGATTGAAGTGTTTGACGACGACATGGATTCTATGAGTTTGGAAACCGTTTCCATGGTATGTGCCATGCCGTTGTATGTGACATCTCAGGCCTTGAAGTTCTGGGTCCAAGAGGGTGTACTTATCCAGGAGAGTAACCTGTACAGAGCAGTTGCCTAGGAGCACCAAAGTACTTGTTAAAGATATGGTTCTTCTGATTTGACCATTATTCTAAAGCAAAGAACTTGTGGTTTTATTCTTTTGGACTGTTGACTATCAATTGAAGGGCCAATATACAGTTTTTGGTCAAAATATCTAAGCCCTTGGAAGATCAAGAATTTCCATTGTGTTTGAAAATACACTTGGAAAGCATTATTGGAGCCATGGTCAATTCAAAGTACTCGAGTCTGGTCATCAATTACTCTGAGGTCTGGCGATCACCCAATGGTCTAGATCTGGACACTAATCTGTCCAACTTGTTTGAGAGTATGACCAGTCAGACCAATTATTCTGGCTCCTTCTTTCTTTTGTGATCCCACTCTTAACCACTTCGCTTTTGTCTGTGGTGTTTCCTGTGGTATTTTGTGGTATTTTCTGATTTTGTCCAGTGGAGGAATCTGAGTACATGAGATTCAATTTCAGGAGATCCCTTGGTGGAAGATTCAGTATGTTTGGCCCCTCTCTGGCAATGCTTCAAAAGTTGGAGTCACTCATCCAAATTCAAGCTTCTTGCCCTTTAGTGTTTTCAACATTGGAACTACTAATCAGGTTTTCTGCTTATCCGTTCCCAGGAATTATGATATTGGCTATGATATGCCTTTACAAAGCATGTGCAGAACAGATCAGTCAGTTTTCTTTTATCAAACTTGGGGAAAGGCAAACCTGACTGGCTCAGAGTCTGACTGAGAATCTGACTGAGAGTCTGGAAATCTGACTGGGAATCTGACTGAGAGTCTGACTGAGAATCTGACTGAGAATCACTTGATTCACCGGGAACAGACTAGGGTTGAACTGCTGGTTCAGTGAAACCATATTCATTAAAGAGAATTCCACTTGAGACCCAAGAACTTCTCATGGAATTCACACCCAAGTCCACACAACTGTTATTGAATCATGGAGCCAAATTCTCCTTGGAATAATGCACCAATTATAGTGGTCTGACAAAGTGTTGGGTGTATCAAATGGATATACTAGTTCCAAAAGGCAGTCAAAGTGAGTGTTCTTATGTGTTATCATATGCCTTCTCCATGGTGACACTTCTCATATGCCTTCTCCATGGTGAAACTTCTCACATGTTCAACACACACAGTCTATTGCTGTATGTGTTTGATTCTTGTGTAACGTTCAGACACTGACTTGCCTTACTCTGTTGATGATTCCTTAAAGGCTGAAAGAGAGGAAATCGGGCTACTTCAGAAGTTGAACGGTGTTCTGGGATAATAAAGTATGAAAGGCTACTTTAGTACAAACTCCCTCGCGTCAAGCAATGAACGCTCCATCTTGGAAATTGCCTGTTCCGCTCCTTCAAGTCTTTCTCTCTTTCTCCATCTTTCTGTGTCTTTCCTTCTTTCTTTCTCTCTCTCTTTCTCCAAATGAATGGCTTTAGGATTCGATCTTGGTACGACTCCCATATAGAGTAGTGAACCTTTTATGCCATTGACCACGATGAATAATTGATGGTGATGCTAAGTAGACTACACTGCTCTTGATACCACATACCATAGTTAATGTTACATAATCGGTGAAAGTTAGTTGAGCAGCAAGTAGTCCACTTTGCCACAAGTAAGTGGATCTCTTTGAGCCACTGTTCTTAGTCTTTTGAGAATGGCCATTGACCCCATATAAGGATGACACGTTCTTTAGGCCACAATAGTGATCCTCTCAATTTTATGGACCAATAAAAGGAGCTCTTCAAAGAACCAAGTAATCCTCTAGAGCTTGCTCTAGAAGTACTTAAGGAATAGGCACCATAACCAAGGGACTTCAACAATACCTTCAGGAATCACCTTTAGATTCAGTTTTTCCAGAATAATATTTGGATCCAGTTTTTCCAGAATAGACTTCTTAGGCTCTTTTCTTTCAGACCTTCAAAATGACTTCCACTCACAATCTCAAAGTGACTTCTTAACATCACAGTTTTAAATGACTTTCAATAGCAAACGTTCAATAATCGCCTCTCAAAAAGGCAATCCAATACCAACCAGTGCTCATCAATGATCAGAACCCCAATCACCTCGCTAGATAGCTGTTCAAGGACCCCAGCAAATCACACAACTTCCATATAAAGACACCATAAAATGACTCAGTATACGTCTCATGATCTCCGCATAGACAAGTTATAGACTGACTCAATATATATCTCATGTCATCCAGTATAGCTAGAGTCAGAAGGTAAATTCTGATAGCAACTCCAGACTTTCAGAACCCTTCATTCGGGCCTCAAAACACTTTAACGAAGAAGTAATACCTTATCCATGACTATTTTCAATCATAACTGAAAATATAGTTCCAGGGATATCTGAGAATAGATTTCCAGGGGTAACTGAAAGAAGATTTTCAAGGATAACATACCTTGATCCTGAGATTACACTCATCTGGGGTCATCCATCCTGAGTCATCTATCCTGGATGCGCCCAGCTAGTTGATGTTGCCGTTGACGGCCTTCACAATGTCCACGCCCGAGACCTTCTGGTTGTACAGCGAGCTGGGCTGCCATTTGCGCATGTTGCGCACCTCGTCCATGGCATGTCCTGGAACACGCACGTTCCAGTTGCGCTCAAGATGGAGCTGGACGTCCCGCACATCGATGGAGTCGGTCTTGCGGTGCTTAGCCAATCTGCATGCAAAAGTGGTGACCGAGCTGACAAACTCGTCTGCAAGATCAAGGAGCAACTCCTCCACGTCTCCATCGATGGTTGTTTTTCCATCACCCTCGTCCGCACCAATGGTATTCACTAATTCTGTGAGCTTGCGTTTGGTGAGCACTCTTCCGCCGTTATCTTGCATTGGTCCTGTGGATGCCACATCAAACGTTGGCATACGCAAGATGGCAGGCGAGTTGATCACCTGGCCAAGCCCCGATGTTCCACCTCCACTAAGCGTGGGACGTACACTGTTCTGGCCGGGCTTCAACGTGATAGGGTTATGAGGCTTCACATTAATTGTGCTCAGGATCGGCATTGAGGGCACACTGGGTTTGGTCACCAGCGAAACATTGACTCCTCCGGCCACGGGAGTGGTCACGCTGGCCGCTTGGCTCTTGACCCCCGGCGTGCCTGCACCGGACCCCCCTAGAGCCCCGGAAGCCCCACTCTGAGGGTCAGAGTTCTGGGCGTTGGCGTTGCTGGCTGCGAGCAGCGCATTGGTCACGTTGGGAGTCACGGACGAGTTGACATTATTGGCCACGTTTCCGGAGGTGTGCATGTTGGTGCTTCCCGTATTGGAGCCGTTGTTGACTGCACTGGGAGCAGCACTGGGCGTGGAAGGACCCAGGGAGTTGCGGACCTGGTCCCCGAGTTGGTCACGCATGTAAAGAGCATACTTGGAGTATTGGCCGTACTTCAAACGGAGCTCCTGAAGCTGGTTATCGATCTGGGTAGATTCGTCGGGCTTGATATCGGGTCGTTTGGTGGCCTCAAGCGTCCGGATACGCCGTTCCAAGTCCTGGAGCCGGTTCCGCACCTGGTTATACTTCTCCAAGGTGACTCCTGTACCTACGATGGGCTGAGACGTTTCAGAGCCGGCAGAACCTGCAGCAGCTTTCATGTTGGAGTTGTTGGGGAAATTACCATTCGCAGCAGCTCCAAAGTTGGCGTTCCCACTGTTATTATTGGGGAAATTGGGGTTTCCTCCGCCAGGCGTGCCATAGTTATTGGTTCCACTATTGCTGTTGCCAAAATTGGTGTTTCCACTATTGCTATTGGCAAAGTTGGCGGTACCATTAGCACTATTGCCGTAACTGGAGGAGGAGGGACCCAGATTGGCAGAATTGACAGCTTTGGCACCCACACCACCCTGGCTCCCCATGACATCACCCAGAACATTGTTCATACCATTCACACCTGCATTGGAAGGCATCTGGCTTCCCCCACTAGACCCAGTGGAGGTAGTAGGGGCACTGGCACCAGCAGGCGCCGCAGCGTTGGCAGAATTGAGTCGGGAAGCAGCCGCCCGTTGCTGCTGTTGCTGACGGTAGTTCACAAGCACTTGCTTGATTTGTTCTGCTCGAGCATAGTGTTGTCTAGCCTTGGCGGTATCAGCCCCTGCGGCTTTGGCCTGAGCAAGCTCCTCCTTGAGCGCCTCCAAGAGCCGCGTGGCCTGTGCAGGCTGGATCATCTGGATCATATTCTGTTGGGATGCGGACGGCTGTGAGGGGGGTTTGCCTTGGTTCTGGCTCATGATGTGGTAGTTGTTAGTAGAGTGCGCGGAGGCACGGGTTCGGCTATGGATGGTGGAGGTGGGCTGGTGCACGGGACTGAGATGTTGCGGTGTACGGATGTGCGTGTGTTTGTTGTGCGTATATGCAGGAGAATCCGACTTCAAGTCGAGCCTGATTTTCCGTCAAACCTCAGGTTTACTAATTGATGCCTAAAAAACTATATGTAGTAGTAAGTTGGGAGTGTAGGAATCAATTGGACTAGTAATATATTAGAGTGATTCTGTATTAGAGGAGTAATTTCAGGAATTAGTAATATTGGGGTGTATTTTCATAGTATTATGCTCTTTAATACATTTAGGAGCTAGAAAAGTTGTCAAGGCTATAGTTTTTTTTTCCAGACAAAGGAGAATTTAGCTCCATACGAAGGAAAATTTAGCTCCATACAAAGGAAAATTTAGCTCCATACAAAGGAGAATTTAGCTCCATACAAAGGAGAATTTAGCTCCATACAATACATGTTTCGGAGTTCCTGAATTCTATATAAGAGAGCCCACATCCTATTAGAACTTGTTGGATTTTCATATCCCAGTTTTAGTTATTTAATCAGAATATTGTAGGTGAGGAACATACCAAGATGTCCACTACTTCCAGACTCCCAGGACTGACAATTAGACAATTTGATAATTTGATAATTTGATAATTTGATAATTTGATAATTTGATAATTTGACAATTAGATAATTAGATAATTAGACAATAAGACAATTAGACAATTTGACAATAAGACAATTAGATAATTAGCCAATTTGACAATCTGACAATAAGACAATTAGATAATTAGATAATTAGACAATTTGATAATTAGATAATCTGATAATTTGACAATTAGACAATCTGACAATTAGACAATTTCATAATTTGATAATTTGATAATTTGATAATTTGATAATTTGATAATTAGAGAATTTGATAATTTGACAATCTGACAATTAGACAATTAGACAATTAGACAATTTGATAATCTGACAATCTGACAATTAGACAATCTGACAATTAGACAATTAGACAATCTGAAAATCTGAATCTGACATACCCCCAGAACAATTCTCGTATAACTCCTCATATATTTACCCATCTTGATGAGACTATGAACTTGATTAATAATGCTCAGTACTACATTAGACTACGTCCAAATCTACACCACTAAACCTTTTAGACTAAAAAAATATGCATTTTGAAGTCCGGAATTCCAGGATTCTAACAAACCCACTTTTATGTCTGTACGATGAAAAAAAGGTGTCTTGCGTTGGGCCTTTTTCTGCTGAGGTAGCCTGGTGTACGGGTTTCCGCGTGCGTTTGCCCGAGGGTTATGTTGCTTATATGCAGGACCAACCAAGTTCAGGTCGAACCTGATATTTAGCCAAAGCCTAGAATTTTTAGTGAGTGCCGTGACATTTATATGCAGTATTACCTTAAGCGTCTAGATTCGAATTACACTAAAAGATTAAGTTAACAGTGGTATAAGAGTATATTAGAATAGTGGTGTACGGGTTTGGGTAAGGGTTGTGGTGACGATTTGGTGTGTGGATCTTTGAGAGTTTCGATGCTTATATGCAGGACATTCCGGGTTCAGGTGGGAACCTGATTTTTGGTCAAATCTTAGGTTTACTAGTGAGTGCCCCTAGTTTTATATGCAGGAATGATTTAAGGGTCTAATTATAGTAGTAGATTAACAGTGGATTAGCGTGAAAGTAGTGTTTAGTAGAGTAGCAGATGTGCAGTACTAGTAGTAGTAATAGTGGTGATTTAAAATGCGACCAGTGGATTTAGTAGAGTATTTGAGTGCTATAATACTATGTAGGATAGTCCAGCACATATCTTCACGACCGTGTCCAGACCAAAAGATCTGACCTGTTCAGCTTCGCTCAAAAGACCTTTCGGCCCCATCAAGAAGGGCTCCAAGTTATAGACCATATTGCTAGCCTTGGCAACGGAGACTTTGAGCGTGCTAAGAGCTTAGTCTAGGCATGCCTATACGCTATAAGCAACAGATGCAAAACAAGGATTGAATTGCGAGCAAAGTATTTTGGGTAATCCAGCATCCGTCTTTGAAATTCATCTTTGCAATTCATCTTTGAAATCCATCGTTGACACCCATCTTTGAAATCCATCGTTGACACCCATCTTTGAAATTCATCGTTGACATATATCTTTGAAATTCATCTTTGCAAATCGTCTTTGAAAAGCATTAAAAATCATTAAAAAGCAATCATAGGTTTCGTCTTCCGGCATGTTGGATTGCCTAATCCATCCCTTCTTCCCGGAAACTTCCATTCCTTCTTCTTGGAAACTTTCATTCCTTCTTCCTGGAAAATTCTTGGAAACTTCCATTCCTTTTCTTGGAAGCTTCCATTCCTTCTTCCTGAAAACTTCCATTCCTTCTTCTCTCTAAAAGGAGTTCTTCTCTTGCATAGTTCCAATCTCAAGAATTCTGTTGACTCAATTTGTAAGTCCAAAGGTCCTGAAAACTTCCATTCCTTCTTCTCTCTAAAAGGAGTTCTTTTCTTGCATAGTTCCAATCTCAAGAATTCTGTTGACTCAATTTGTAAGTCCAAAGGCCAGTTTTGGTATCTCGACCCTCTCAAATTCTTGGATACTCCACTCTATGGTTTTGTTTTGGTCGGTCTTGATCTTGCTTTGTTCTTCATCTAGATCTTGGTCGGCCTGGTCGGTCTTGATCTCGTTGTCACATACCTACTCCTCTAGGGCAAAACACCGCTCAATGCTCTTCTCGTTGTTCCCGAACCAGTGGGGAACCACCACGCCCAACGATACCATCACAAAAATAAGTGTCATGGCCAAGTTGTAGCCCGTGTCCAAGGCTGCTGCAACCACATAGTTGTACTTGGCCCAGAGCTTGTGCTTATAGCGGAACGCCCAAAATTGCGTGGCTGTTCCTCCAAGAAATTTGGAAAGGTAGCCCGTGGAGATGTTGCCGTAGAAACGGCTGAGTGTAGAAAAAAGTACCGTGGTATTCCAGAGCTCAAAGTGCAATTTGCTGCGTGGGAAGCGACGGTGGAGCCAGAATACCACCAATGGACAGACGAGCCCAACCAAGAACCCATACGGCAAAGCAGGGTACTTGGAGAATAGCCTCCGTGGTCCAAGAACCACATACTGGATGGCGTTGGTATGGTACGTCTGCACTGCCTGGCCAGACCACTGTTTCAAAGGGTCTCGTAACTGACCCGTCAAGTACGCCCATTTTGTCACCATCACCCACCGGAACGTCAAGTAGTTTATAGGCACGCCAATGAGCTCTCCGTAAACTTGTGCCAAAAATACTAGTCTGGGGGGAATATGGTTGTAGAACCCAAACTTCATCAGCTCAAGGTGGAACTGCGCCCTATACCAAGCATCCCCAGCCACACTACCGAAAAAGGCAGCTCCGGCTGGATGTTTCATGTTGGTATCCTGGATAAGATACCCGTAAAGAAGCTCATTGAAAGTACCAATGGGGAGCTGGAAGTTGGAGAGTGCATATAGCCACATGAGTGGAGTGATGATCACTGACCCCACCACCAACGCTATCAAGCATGTCCACCAGGGCATGAAAAGAGACCCCATATTGTGTGTGAAGGCTAGCATGGTGATGGACACCACAAATAATGCTCCGTACCAGCTGTACGGCACAGCAGCATATGCACGGTGGAGCTTATTGAGCCGATCATCATAAAGCTTGGTTTTTCCTTTCAAAGCACCCCGGATTTTCTCCCATGCAAATGCCACCACCCATACTAACCCGGAGATATAAGCAGCATAGTCGAAAAACATGTTCCAGGCCCGTTGGGGGCCGAGGTGTACGGGTCCATAGTGCTCATATGCCGTCTGGTTGAACGTCCCTTGCACCGTAATGAGTTTTTCTGTAGGGTAGAGATCTCCCGAATCCGTAAACAACTTATTGGACATGATTCCGTGCTTGTACGTAAAAAGCGGCGACCATTTGGCCAACGGAATCAACACCCATGCACCCAAGACAAACCCAATGAACTGGATGATTTGCACCCAGTACGGATACAACATCACCTGCAGTGTAATGTTGGCCCAGTCAAAGGACAAGTTGAGCACACCCATACCTCCGAGTCCCAGGCCCACGAAGTTGACTGTGCGGTTATGAGGTGCCATGTAGCAGAGGATAGCCACGGACGACACCATGGGGAAGAGAAATTCAGGGAGCATTTGCCAGAGACATACGAATCCAGCACAGAGGAAGAAGACCTTCATTTGCGAGTTTCCTGTGGTACTGTTCTCGTCTCCACTTTCTGAGCCCCTTCTGTTTCTCTCTTGTCCATTTTCGGCCCTTTTCAGCCCCCTGTAGGACCCCCTCTTTCCCCTTTCAAACACGTTTTGTTCAGCTCTTCCCTGTGCCCCAGATGCATCCCCTTGTATATCTTCCTCTATTTCATCCTGCATATCTCCATCCCGGACCCCATTGTATTCTTCAGAGTCTTCGGGTCTAGACCCTGCAGTATACACCTTATTGGCTTCGCCTGAGCCCCGAGCCTGACTCTGAAGAAGCGCAGTTTGCATAAGCGTCTGTGGCCACTGGAAATGGGGGTCATAACTCACTGCGTTCTTGGCAATGGCAGCATATGAATACCCAATATACACTATGGCCCACATGAACGCCAAGCCAGCAGCCGTAGGAATACGGTAATCAAAAAAAATCTCCACTAGGGCAAAGGCATTGGTGGCCAAATTGCCTGTGGCTCCACTTTTGGCCGCTATGGTTATGAGAGCAGTCTCTTTTATGGACCAAGGCCCTGGGTTCAAGTCAAAAGAGACGAGATTGCGCCCAAAAAAGCCCACTCGGATTCGCTTTTTCGGGAGTGTATCTGCCATCCACTTTCCAATGGCATGAGAAGCGATTTGGACAAAAAAAATCAGGTACGCTGCCGCTGTAGTCCGGAAGGCGTTGACGGTATCGATAAAAGCGCCCGGAATGATGAAAACAGTCGCCAAAAAAACCACCCGGAACGTAAGAACTGGAATATTAACGTCATCATGGAGCGGGACCGTTTCCAACACAGCCTGGGACAACCCACAGAGGTCCAGATCTTCAGAATCCATGTCATCTTTCAGAATCAATGGAGTGGACTCAGAATGAGGGGTTTCGGAGCTTAAACGGCTGGAATTTCGGGAGGCTCCATTTTCTGTGCCCAAACTATGCATATCACTATTCAAACCATCAATTGCATCATCTTGGGTGGAATATCTGGGAAGAGGCGACATGGTGTGGTATATTCATGTACGGTTGCTAATGATGCGATAAGTGTTGCGCGTGATGATCTACCCTCGCATAAACAGGAAGGTTATGTCATTGATCCCTAATGGCATCCTATAGTTGTAGAATTTCAGAATTCACCTCAGTCACCTCAATTCTTGCCTGTGGCAATATTATACCAATTAATCCCTGAGATTGCTAAAATTCTTGCACACTGTTCCCAGGCTGAGAATATTCCATATTCTCTCATAACAACTTCGTCTCTTGTTCAAAATGTTTTTCTCTTTTGCCATCGGCCTTCTTTCTCCAAAGCGTCAAAGACCCATAGACGACTCTATCATATACTATGGGCCAATCACTGTTTCATCTGTCCTCCCTATATGTAAAGGCATTAACATGCAGTACATCTAAAGAGCTGTACACCTCACGTTTAGCGATATGCACGTGACCCGATCTTCGGCTAAGGGCCACCCAACCACAAAGATACTAATATTAGTCACTAGTATTAGAATCGACATTTTATGTTCCCCTATGTTATTTATGGTAATGCTTTGCTTCTTTTCTGTGACAGGGAGAGTGGGGTGAGGAAGGTCCGGGGAATTACTTTATACAGTAAAAGCCGGTCGGCCCCGTGCAGTCGCACCCACCCCACTTTCCATCCACCGTGGAAGAATGACTTTTAGTATCTCCACTATTATGATGTTAGAGAGAATCATTGAATCAAAGGGTGAATTGATAATTCTAATTATGAATCATCCAAAGCACAACATGAAACACATTCTCACGTTGTATTCTTGACAAATAAGATCTGGACAGTATAAGATGTCTCGTACTGAAAGCATATCATATAACATTCAAGATGAAGATCTAGGTATCATATCCTTCCACCCAGAGCCATAAGAACAATTGCGCCCGTTTCAGTAAGAGTAAATTGTTCAGTAGTGGCAGTAGTAGCAGTATCAATTGCCAAGAGACTGCAGTAAATCGTAGACCTGGTGGGTCACAGTGGTGTAGAGTAATGAGGTAATACGGGGGGATCAGCTACTTATATATTGAGAGATGCAGGTTTGGTGGCAAATGCAGACACAAATGCACGGTTCGGGATGTATCACATGTGAAACACTCAAGCATATTGCTGGGTATATAAAGTGGCCGCGCCCGCCATGCTCACCCCACCAAGAATTGCAGCCACCATAGCCAGAAATACGGCCATACATTAATCACTGCCATAAATACTGCCATTCATTAATCATTACCATAAATACTGCCATATATCATTGACTGGCATACATATTGCAGCCACGCTTACTACACATAGCAATACCTGATTCCTTAAAGCCATTTTTATTGATAGCCATACATTATTGACAGCCATAGAATACCAGTTTTGCAGAATAAAAAATTAATGAACGAATGAAATTCCAACATGAGAATTAAGAAATCCCATTAGTTTTTTACTGCTAAATAAATCATGTTTTCCATATAATATGCCTTTGAATTGTGCTAAACCATTGACTTTTCATGATGAATTCGTTTCCTATTTTCCATTTATTACTATATTCAAATAGCAATATATTATGATATGCTACAAGCATCAATTCTTATACAATATAAGATATGTGCAATGGGCTCAAACCGGGACTAATGCTACTTTATCCGCTTATAGTAACAAAAAGATAGGTGAACAATCTTTTGGTACTATTGAAATACCCTCTGAAAAGTACACCCTCACATTGACTCCTTTGAAAAAGGTGACTGGACTTATGCACCCGAATCTGCCAGAAGTGCTGGCAGAGTGCCAGAAAAATGCCTGAGGGAACATTTAGAGGGAAAAGTCAGAGTGAAAATTCAGAGTGGGAAGCCTGTGAAGCCTGTGAAGCCTGTGACAATCAGTTAAATTCCAGAGGTTTGTCACGGTGGTCGTGAGGTCGCCTGTTCTATCCAAGCAGTAGTCCCCAGATAACACTTATCAACAAAAAAAAATATGATTATATATATTCATATTTTATGAGATGAGATAACAACGAAACCGTTGATATTTGAGGTTAGGTACGAGTTTACGATTTCTAGGTCCCTAAACATTTAAGTTGTGAAGTCGCACACTCATACCAAGGTGCGAACCTTTGGCCACCGGTACTGCTGCACTACCACTAATGCAGACTTCCATTATAAAGTACCACTACATTACCGCTATCGATTATTTCCATCATAGCGTACAACTAAAAATATTGTGTATTCGATTTCCTTTCATGAGCGAGTTCGAAAATTACGATACTGAGGGAAAGGTATGCTGGTGGGGTAACAGCCGCATGTTTCATGTCCATGCAGGATTGCTTCCGCCCAGTGTATATAAGAGTGAGGTTCCTTCTGTGGATTACCAAAGATTTTCGACTATTCTAAGTTCAAAACCTACAGTGATCAGCTTTATATACTTCAGGACCTAAGGAATCGTTTATTGTACGTTCCTTAGTTAGACCGACATCCAGGGTTCCTGTCGAAGTCTAATATCCCCAAGTCCCCCATGACCATTTTGCAGCCACCTCTTTCATCAAGTTCAAAGACTTTCAAACCACATTCTGATGATTATTTGACTTGATTTAATCTGTTATATAAGATGAAAGCTCAAAAACCACAGAAGTGCAAACACATTTCCAATTACAACCCCTTAAATGGAAGACCCTTCGCATGAAGACCTTTGGGTGAGACAGAAACTAGAAATAGTTTATCTTTTGAGTTGTGTAAAGAAGTTTATGGAACATCCAAGAATTATGGATCAGACAAAAATTGTGGAACAGTCAAGAATTATGAATCAGAATGGGAATTATGGACCAGCCTTTTATGTTTGAAACTTTGTGGACGAAGTTATTCAATTTTGCGTTTGGTCGTTGGTTTGAATACGGTGATAATATGCCACTACTATTGTTTCATTTGAACAGACTACAGACTACAGACTGTTATCATTGTTGATCACCGTGACTACTGTGAGTATTTGCCTACTGTTAATATTGTGATTCTTGGTTTTAATTTCAATACTGGCTCATTGTCTAATTGATGTTACTCCTGGTTCATTGTTTGTTCTCAGTGGACACTATGCATAGAATACGCACTCAGGACCAAGAAGCGTGAACATGCTAGTAGAAGAATTGACATTTGAAACAGACTTTTAGGGATCTGTTTGGGGGCTCATAACCACCAACACCAAATGCCCTTATGTGACCAAGGTTCATTAGATTCATTGACTTGAAATCATTGGTGGAAAAAGAAAGGTGACTGTGCAGGGAGAATGAACTGGAGTCAATTACTATTGGTGAAGATTGATCCAATATAAGGATGTTCCTATATATTGACAAAGATTTCTACCTACCTATGAGTCTCCACGCATACTATGTCTTATGTTAGCTGAACAATTGTCTCCAGAAAACCCCTGTCTTATATTATCCGAAGAATTGGTCTCTATTATGTTCTTTGGTACATTTATGCCTTACGGACACTATGCACTTTGATGGTTCGTAAAAGAGAAGAACCGAAGCGGTTTATATAACCCTGGCAGAAACTTGGCATTCAAAAACTCTCCATCAGAACAATGATCCATAATTGCGCGGAGTACTATGATGGCCATTGCAAACTCCGTATCACGTCCATTATGGTCCTTCGTACAACGATGGCCTGATAATTGTTGGGATCGGACAGTATAAGCTTCATGATTCCTGTATAGACAAGACTTGCCTATCGTGGATGTAACAGTCTCTATTATAAAGGTTTTGGTGGTACTATTGGTCGTGCGTCGCACATACTCCCTTATCTACCGAAGAGACTTTATATCTACTATTAACTTATTTGTGGGGTGGTTTGGATTCAGGAATATGTGTTATTTACAGGACAGAGACTCCGAAAGACCACTCATGGAGCCTTTCGAATTACAGTTCCTGAACGGAACGACTAGGGCTTACACCCGTGCACCAGGCCAAAATTTGCACCCATTCCCCATGCACCCAAACACCACACCAAATTCCTCACTTCAACACCCGGGAAATGATATCCAAGATCTCGTCGTCGTCGGGGCCTGCACTCTGCGACAATTTATTCTCAATGACCTGGTCCAAGAGCATGCGGAGCCGCTTGAGAAGCACTCCGTTCTTACACCATGTCCGGATGGGCATCCAGCGATCCAAAACAATACCAGGACACTTCTTGGCGGCGGTCACGTGGTCGGAAATATCGTACAGAATGTCTCCACCAAAAAGAATGGCAGCAATGGTGCTTGTGGGCGTGATATCGCGGAGAAACAACTTGGATGTATAATTGGCCGAGTTGTAAACAATGAATGGAGACTTGTGGATAGCATTTGCACTGGAGAACTTGGTTGAAGGAGTCAAATCGATGGTGGTTGGTGGTTTTGGACTGTCTGCAGGAGAAGAGTCATTATCTGCAGGTTCAGGTATGGTATCTGCAGTACCATCTGAAAACAACATGGACGACGGGTGTACGAATGCTCTTGCCGCAGGCAATTCATCATAATGATGACCTGGACGTGCATTTTCCAACTCGCCGATATACTTTTCATTGCGGATCCAAAACTTGGTCTGGCGGGCATCGCTATCAATTTCCACCGCTCCCACCAAACTCTTGGTGTACTTTGTGTCGGGCAACTGTACTCGAGCAAGTTGCGGTGTAAACGAGCCGGTGATGAGTGCACGAACCACACTATAATTCTGCCCATTTCGGTTCAATTCCCCATAACAGGCCGAGTCTTTGTTCCTGTATTCAAACGGAACAAAACCAAGCTCTTTTAATGTCAGGAGGTACTGCACACGCGTCGACTGGATCTCCTGCAACGCCATGTACCCCAAATAGTTTTCTGAAATGAAGGCCTTACGTGCAGGACGGTCCAATTTCTCCCATTCATGGTATGCTAAAGCCAGAGCAATCAAATCGCCATGAATACTTCCAAACTTGGCCTTGGCTCTTTTTACTTGGTCCTGCATCTCATAGCTGCTCGAAAACGGACTTCCACTGGCACTGACTGCACTTAACGTAAGACTCATGTCCACACACCCAAAGATACACCCGAGCACCAAGAGCTTTCCTGCATGTAGGTCCGTCGGGAGGTACAGCAAGTATTTGCCCAAATGGGTGAGTTTATCCGGCAAATTGGGTCCCTCGGATGCCACTGCTCCGAGCTCCATAAGCATACTCTTTGCTTTAGCCAAAGATTGCGCTTCAGGTGGATCGAGCCCATTCTTTAGGAAGTCCTGCACATAGGACACGCCCATCGATTTCACTACCAAGTACAAGTTTTCAAGCTTAGTCCGCTTAATTTCTGGTACAGGCTGTGCCAATGTACCCTCCTGGGTCTCCTGCGTATACATGTGGTAGCATGTGCCGGCCTGTATACGGCCCGAACGGCCCCTTCTTTGGGACATTTCCGCCCTAGAGCACCAATCTTCCACAAGACGAGATTGATTGGATTTAGAATCGAAGATCATGCTTTTTTGGCGACCAGAATCAATTACTACCACACAATCGGGGATCGTAATGGAAGTTTCGGCGATATTGGTGGATACCACGATTTTTCTGGCCCCAGACTTGGCATTCTGAAAGACCCTGGTTTGGTCTTTGGAAGAAAGGGCCGAATGGAGGGGCAGACACCAACAACTCTTGGAGGACTTGGCGTAGGCTGTCTCTATGTGCAGGACGCACCGATTAATCTCCATAATTCCGGGTAAGAACACCAAAATGGAGCCCAGATTTCGCTCAGTCGTAAGCTTATCATCGATCTTCAAACATGTTTTGGCAATAAGGTCAAAATTGAGCTGTCCTGTTTTGAAAAAGTTCAGATTAGCCTTGGGTTTAATGATCCCATCGTAAGTCTCCATGGAATAGTCCAAATCGGTCAAAATTTCGTCCAAATACACATCCTGGATGGGGAACGTGCGTCCCTCAATGTGAAGGTGGTGGACTTTCGTATCGAAATAGTTCATGAATACATCCGTATTGATGGTGGCCGACATCAACACCACCTTGAGATTGGGTTTTTTCTTGAGGAGGGTTTTGAGGATAATGAGGAGAAAGTCACTGTCAACGGACCGCTCATGGACTTCGTCTATGAAGACGTAGCTGACGCCAGAGAATGGGTCACGTGAGGAGTCATGTGACTCGGAACCGGAACCAGCCATCACTCCCTGCAACATACGAAGGAGAACACCGGTGGTCACAAACGAGAGTCTGGTATTTGGCCCGGTTTTGTTTTCGCCTCGGATGATATATCCGGTTTCCTTGCCCACGTCCTGCACACGCTCCACGGAGATACGCTCTGCTAGACCGATTGTGGATATTCTCCGGGGCTGCGTGCATATAATCAGGGACTTGAAGTCGCCGGCACTGCACATATAGTCCAAGATGAACTGCACGATTTGGGTGGATTTGCCCGATCCAGTCTCACCCGTGACCAAGGTCACCTGATTTTTGGTAATCACATCCACGAGGGTATCCCGCATCTTGTATGCAGGCAATGTCATACGTTGAGCAATTTTCTCCTTCCACTGAGGAGATTGGAGTCTTTCTTCGTAGGCGTCTTTGGCAGCCGAGATTTCGGTCTGCAGGAGCAGTTTCCTTGTTTTCCGAGGAGTTTTGGTCAGCACAGCAGACGAGGTAGATGTCTGGTCACGTGCGCGGCCTGCATCCAGAACCAACGGTCCCGGGTTTTCAATCACCAGAAGCACGTTGTGCTCCAACCAATACACTAGCGAATAAATAAACCCGTCACCGTAGATCTGGCACTCCAGTATATGGGCATGCAACCCCCGAAGTACCGCCTTCTTTATGTAATTGGCCAATTTGAACAGTGGATCCGTCACCACGATCTGGACCCCCGGCATCACGTGAGGATACTGTTCAGTGTACACGAGTTTGACCAGGAGGATTTTAGAAGCAAGTCCTTTGACGTTTAGCGAGATCAAGGCCACTGTGTCTGTATGCAGAAGCTCCACGTCATTAGCACCAATAATCTCGATACCATTCAACTCCATTTGCCACAATTCAAATGAGTCTTCGAGCGGTTTCTGCACGTCCGAAACTGGCTGCACGTCCGAAACTGGAGGTATACCAATAGTCATATGGGTCAAAGCTACGGTCGTGCGCCACTCATTTTTCCCACACCGGACGTACGTTGCCCACACCACATCTTTATCGTATCCGGACAACATGAGCCGTTGTAGCAAGTACTCAGTTTGTAGATCCTTGGAGATTTTCAAGGAGACACTAGAATCTTCGTCCCGTTTGGCGAAGTATGCAGGAAGATCATCTTCTGGCACGTGAAACAAGAGCCATTCAAGGGCATCGACGAATGTGGCCGTATGCAGTAATGCTTCATCCACATGGGAAGGACGGAAGCCAAGGGTGGAGAGATTGGCAGCCCACTTTTGCTTATGTACAGGTTCGGACGAATTATCGGACTCGATCCAGGAGATATGATGTTGGATGGAAGATTCGATAGAGTTGCGAAGATCGGAGGGGAAGTCGACGAAGGGAGCAGCGGCCCAGGCTTTTTTGCCAATGGGGAACAGGAGCATGGAGACCGGGGGTGGGCCCTCGGAAGTCGGTTTCCGAGGGTTTCCCCCCGGGCCAGGTTTCCCCCCGGATCTATTATCGGGAGCAGTGCCCCCCGGTTTGGTATTGCCCCCGGTTTTGGTATTGCCCCCGGGTTTGGGGTTACCCCCGGAAGTCGACTTGCCCAAACCAATCTCCACACTGATGGTCGGTTTCCGGACCTTCAGCTCCATGTTCTCCCGCACCTGGCGCTCCTTCTCCTTCTTCTCCATCGCCATCACCTTCTCCAAATGCACCTGGAATGGGTTGGCGTTGTAGTAGCGGTCGTGTGCCACGCGGTCTTCCCGAAAGAGCAGTTGTCGCCGAGCTTCCATCTCCCCCCAAAAGTCCCGGAATATCACCGGCAACACCATCTTGAGGTTCTTCACGTGATTGAGCCGATACATGGCATACGTGGCGGCAAAGTGGCGGGCCTCGTTGGTCGTTTCCCGGGGCAGAAGCACTTCCGGTTCGGGGCTCCACCGGATATGGATATCCTGGTTTGTCTTGGGGTTTTTCCAGCTCAAATTGACCACCCCTACGAACCCCTTGGGTGTTTTTTTCATGTCGAAAATCACCTTGTTCCATTTCTGCTTTTGGCAGTGCTCAATGAGGAGCGTGGCGGGTAATTTGCCTGTCCAGCCGAAATTGTCGCCAATTGCAAGGCCTCGTTGGGGTTTGGCGGGCGCCGAGTCGTCTGGAGACTCTTGTTTGGCATTCTTCTTTTTACCCTTGGCCTTGGGGTCTTTGGCGTCTTTGGCCAGGGGTGCTGGAGGCGGCTCTGGCTTCAGTTTCTTGGCCATTGGGAAAGAAGAGTGGTAGTTGTTAATAAAGAGGATGCGATGCACTTAGAGACGCGCTCAAAAAATATGACACGGACAGGAATCGAACCTGCAACCCTTTGATTTGGAATCAAAAGCTCTGCCATTGAGCCACCGCATCATTTCGCGAATTTTTTTTCGTATGTGGCAAGAGCCAATGGGGGAGACAACAGAGGCTTTTCATGTATTTGACGGTAGGTTTCTCCACGATTTATAAGTTTATCGAGTCAAAACGAGTAAGGGTAGTGTATTTTTAGAAGTGAGCATTGAATGTTCTTTTCGGAATAAGAAAGGCTATGATCATGAACACTTAGTGTGCGCTATACCGACTTCTTAAGGCTATATGATAGGACAGATCCTACGAGCACTAGCATTGGAGGTTTAGTATCGGTGACCTCTACTAGTGAAGCTTGGCTTAGGCTCGACCTCACATCAACCACTCATGTGTATAAGACGGTGCGAAGCCCCTCATGAGTATGTGATGGTGGAAAGGTTAGTATTCAAGGAGACTTGATACTGCGCGCTAGGTTGCATGCAAGAGGACGCATGCGATATGCCCGCACCAGGGAGAATTCCAGATCGGGACTTCTCCGGCCAATGTGAAACATTGCTATGTTTCAAATCCTGTGGCCGGCTGTTTCAAGAAATCCCTCAAGGGTTACCCGAAGCTGCAAGGAAGTATATAGAGCCAGCAGGTTCGCCTGATCCGAAGAACCCTCAGCGATCCCTCTAAGGCAAATTATAGTATTTGAATATACAAGTGATATAACTTTGTTTTATAAATCCCCAAGTCCTAACATCTGCAAGTCCTAAAATCCCAAGTCCTAAAATCCCAAGTCCTAAAATCCCAAGTCCTAAAATCCCAAGTCCTAAAATCCCAAGTCCTAAAATCCCAAGTCCTACACCAGTTCTAGCAAAGTATAGATTGCAATATATACTAGTCTGATAAGCAGGGTGTTAGATCCACCAGGTAGTGTCCTACCTATGGAGGTATTTTAAGCCCTCACTGTCTAATCCTAAGAATGGCCATACCAAGACGCTAAGACTCAATATTGCTGATGTTGGGACGGCGTTCAGTGCTATTGTTCTCGTGCTAAGTCACACGCCCTTTTTCTCTAAAAGTATTTAAGATTCCTTCCTCGGGGGAATCATCGGCGAATGAACATAGTAAACAGAGTACCTGAAGAAACCGGAATATAACACAGGGCCAATTATATCAGATCAACTAGTTTAATGGTGACTTTGCCATTTATCTTGGACTGCTTTTCCATGTGACATGACCTCCCACTCGACTGAAATGAATACTTTATCTGACAATCTTGCAATTCGAAGGAATATGGCTGTTCATCTGAAGAAGACCTCAATTTGAGTTCAGTAGATGTGACTTCAATGAAAATTTCACTCTAGTTGCTTATGACTTCAATGAACAACTGACTAGTGAACAACTGACTAGTGAATTCTTCTCCTGTCCTTGTCACGTTGAACCACAACTTCTTCTCACTTCCTGTGGCCTCCTCGGAATCTCTTTCCTGTCACTACTCACTTCTGTCACTTTCCATCGCTTGATCTTTCCGATTCCTTTTATGATTTTTCCTCTGATTTTTTGGAAGCTCCTAAACCCGTTTATTGTCCTGAATAAGCCACGTCTTCTAATGGCTAGTGACTACTTCTTCTGCCTTCGTCAGACAGTTTCCTTTTCACTTTTGCTAGTGTTAGACCTACCCTGGGTAAACACACTACCCATAGATGTATCTTTCGAGCCTAAAAATGCCAGTGACTCATCCAAGGCACCACACCCCGTGTATTAGACTCATCCATTAAACGTCTTCCAGTAGAAGAACTGGTCCCATGGCTGCACCTTCAAAAACTTGACTTGCGAGAAGATATCGTCGGGCCGGTTGACCACTGGAGTTCCCGTTAATACCCACCTTCGGTCCAGATTGAGTCCATGTACAAACCGAGCGGTTTTGGTGGCTCTATTTCGTATTGTATGGTGTTCGTCTAACACTATTCGGAAAAAGTCTACCGAATAAAGTCCTAGACCTGGGAGTCTACCGAATAAAGTCCTAGACCTGGGAGTCTACCGAATAAAGTCCTATACCTGGGAGTCTACCGAATAAAGTCCTATACCTGGGAGTCTACCGAATAAAGTCCTAGACCTGGGAGTTTGTCGTATTCATCACGGCTCTTGTTGATTCTGGCCCATTCATTCTGGACAGTACCGTATGCAGTGAGAACAACTATAGGGATGTTGTTTTCCCGGTTGCACAACGTGAAACTAAGATCCGCCTGTACCAGTTCACCATATGATGTTGAGAGTTGTAATATACACTCCCGTAATCTGGAACAGTTATCACGTTACTTTCAATAAGTCACGTTACTTTCAATAAGTCACGTTACTTTCAATAAGTCACGTTACTTTCAATAAGTCACGTTACTTTCAATAAGTCACGTTACTTTCAATAAGTCACGTTACTTTCAATAAGTCACGTTACTTTCAATAAGTCACGTTACTTTCAATAAGTCACGTTACTTTCAATAAGTCACGTTACTTTCAATAAGTCACGTTACTTTCAATAAGTCACGTTACTTTCAATAAGTCACGTTACTTTCAATAAGTCACGTTACTTTCAATAAGTCACGTTACTTTCAATAAGTCACGTTACTTTCAATAAGTCACGTTACTTTCAATAAGTCACGTTACTTTCAATAAGTCACGTTACTTTCAATAAGTCACGTTACTTTCAATAAGTCACGTTACTTTCAATAAGTCACGTTACTTTCAATAAGTCACGTTACTTTCAATAAGTCACGTTACTTTCAATAAGTCACGTTACTTTCAATAAGTCACGTTACTTTCAATAAGTCACGTTACTTTCAATAAGTCACGTTACTTTCAATAAGTCACGTTACTTTCAATAAGTCACGTTACTTTCAATAAGTCACGTTACTTTCAATAAGTCACGTTACTTTCAATAAGTCACGTTACTTTCAATAAGTCACGTTACTTTCAATAAGTCACGTTACTTTCAATAAGTCACGTTACTTTCAATAAGTCACGTTACTTTCAATAAGTCACGTTACTTTCAATAAGTCACGTTACTTTCAATAAGTCACGTTACTTTCAATAAGTCACGTAAGTGTGGGAGTCCAGTGATCATCCTAAACGACTTATATTCTTATCTGTCCCCAAAATATACTAACAGATCCTTGTATCTTAACACCATTGTTTCGATAATCTCTTATAAGGATATTCTCGTCCATTCTTATACGCTCCAGCTTTCTCCCTCTTCAGTCTCTTACTGACATTATCTTCTCCAAGACAATGCCTAGACAATAGACGAGAGCTAGACGAGAGCTTAGACGAGCACTCAGAGAAGCTCTGCCTCTCTTCAACAATACTCTTATTGTTTCATCTGGATGCAGTCACATGAACATGCAGTACACCTACGTACTGATCTCTCAAGCTCACCACTAACTACTGCTTAACCATGACTTACCTTACTAAAAATACTACTTACCTTACTAAAAATGCTACTCAGAGTACTACTCAAAATGCTACTCAAAATGCTACTCAAAATACTATTCAAAATAATACTCAAAATGCTACTCAAAATAATACTCAAAATAATACTCAAAATGCTACTCAGAGTACTACTCAAAATGCTACTCAAAATGATACTCAAAATGATACTCAAAATGATACTCAAAATGCTACTCAAAATAATACTCTGCTGTACTTCAGGCTTCTATGCTACTCTGGTATTTGGTACTGATCACTGATCAGTGGGACAGATACTAAGACGCTAAGCCAATACCTAGATAGACTAGACTGAGTACACCTGAAAGTACTAATACTGACAGATACATTTAGACAAACTATACAGAACATACTGACACTACGAATACTGACACTACCAATACTGGACACTACTAATACTGGACACTACCAATACTGGAAACAATAGGTACCATTACTAGACAAATTGTATGCTACTGGTAGACAAACTCGACAGAATTTACAGAATACAGTCCCGAAGAAATAGATAGTACTTATGCTGGACATGGTAGACATACCGAACAAACTGTAAGATACGTACTAGCACAATACTCACAAGACACGATACTACTACTACTCTACTACTACTACTACTACTCTACCACTACTCTACCACTACTACTCTACTACAACTCCTACTCTACTACTATTACTACTACTACTACTCTACTACTACTACTACTACTACTCTACTACTACTACTACTACTCTACTACTACTCTACCACTCCTACTCTACTACAACTCCTACTCTACTACAACTCCTACTCTACTACAACTCCTACTCTACTACAACTCCTACTCTACTACAACTCCTACTTGTTACATTCCTGTTACGTCAGCTACTGTTCACTATAAAAGACCAAGAGCTATAGCAAATATAGAATGTATAGTAACCACAGAAAGTCTAACATGTCCCCTAATGTTTTCCTATGGATAGAAACATCTTGGATTAAAATATAGAGTGTTAGATTCTCGAATATCTAGTACTAGGAGCTAAGTTCATTCGTTGAGAGATGCCAATAGCTGGAAATCCCAGTACTTATATCTTCGGTTGGCCGCTGTTGAACTTAGGATTGTTAACAAGATGTAAATCATGTAGTCCAGAGATAGGAGGGAGTGACAATTGACTGGCAAAGGCAGGAGGGAGTGACAATTGACTGGCAAAGGCTGTGGTCACGTGGACTAAGCTAAACATCAATAAAGCCTCGCACTAACTGTGTCGCTTCAAGAACTTATCAGCTTAGTACTGTGTGGTGGGACCAAAGAGTGGCTGCAAATATCGTGTACGCATGTGCGAATATTTGGTGTACTGATGACTTGGGGTTATGAACTTTGGTGGTACGGATGTACGGATGTATGGGTGTACGGGTGTATGGGTGTACGGATGTGTGGGTGTACGGATGTACGGATGTACGGGTGTATGGCTGTATGGCTGTATGGCTGTACGGATGTGTAGGTGTACGGATGTTTCTCGCGGGTGTACGGAGTTCCCCCATCCAATGGCCGCGCACGCTTTGTCGTTTTTTTCTCCATCCACTACAGCTTCAATTCATCCCATACGTATACTCCCCCCATAGGCGTACCATTGTTTCATCGGTGTTTCACATCTGTCCACGTGCTTCCCCGCCCCCTTAGATCACGTGCTTCCCACCCCTGAACAATCCCTTACCTCCCCAGCATGCTCAGATCCCTCAAAATAGCCGCCAGCCCCCGGCGCTTAGGCCTCTGCTCCTCCACACTCCCCAATAACACTCCAGCCGCTTTGGGGCGCCAATTCTTGGCCCAGCGATTCCTTAGCGCCGGAACTCCCGCCTACGCTGGCGCTGCTCTGGAGCCTAGACCTTATACCAATGCCTTGGGCCATACTCCGCAAACCGTGTCGCCAGAAGGTCACGTGTTGGGCAAAACCACATTCACAGAGGCCATGGATGAGGTGGACATGACCTGGAACCGTGATGATGACCCCACTAAGGTGGAGAAGCAAAATACCAAGGTCAGACATTTCACCATCAACTTCGGGCCCCAGCATCCAGCCGCTCACGGAGTGTTGCGTTTGATTTTGGAGTTGCACGGAGAAGAAATCGTGCGCTCCGACCCCCACGTGGGGTTGCTTCATAGGGGAACGGAAAAGTTGATCGAGTCCAAGACGTATATGCAGGCCTTGCCCTATTTCGACCGTTTGGACTATGTTTCCATGATGACCAACGAGTTGGTGTTCGCGTTAGCCGTGGAGAAGTTGTTGAACGTGGAGGTTCCTTTGAGATCCAAGTACATCCGGACCATGTTTGGTGAAATCACGCGGATCTTGAACCACTGCATGTCTGTCTTATCGCATATTATGGATGTGGGAGGTTTGACGCCCTTCTTGTGGGGTTTCGAGGAGAGAGAGAAATTGATGGAGTTCTACGAGCGTGTCAGTGGTGCTAGATTGCACACGGCCTACGTCAGACCCGGTGGTGTGTCGCAGGACTTGCCTGTGGGCTTGTTGGACGATATCTACATGTGGGCCACGCAGTTCGGTGACAGAATCGATGAGACCGAGGAGTTAGTTACCGATAACCGTATCTGGAAGGCCAGAACCCAGGACGTGGGTGTGGTGACTGCCGATGATGCATTGAACTACTCGTTGTCGGGAGTCATGCTCAGAGGCTCGGGTATCCCATACGATATCCGTAAGGCCCAGCCATACGATGCATATGACTTGGTGGACTTCGACGTGGCCGTTGGTTACAATGGTGACTGTTACGACCGTTACTTGTGCAGAATGACCGAGTTTAGACAATCGTTGAGGATTATCGAGCAGTGTATCAACGACATGCCCGAGGGTCCCGTCAAGGTGGAGGACTACAAGGTTTCGCCTCCATCAAGATCACTCATGAAGGAGGATATGGAGGCATTGATCCACCACTTCTTGCTCTTCACCAAGGGTTACGCTGTGCCTGCTGGAGAGACCTACACGGCGATCGAGGCACCCAAGGGAGAAATGGCCGTGTTTGTTGTTTCCGACGGCAGTGAGAGACCATACAGATGTAAGATCCGGGCGCCCGGCTTCGCCCACTTGGCTGCATTTGATCATGTTTCCAGAGGAAACTTGTTGGCCGATGCCGTGGCCATTATCGGTACCATGGACTTGGTTTTCGGCGAGGTCGACCGTTAGCCGCTGCATACATAGAACGACATAATACTTCTACTTATTTAGGGTAGACGTAGCCATTAATCTCCATTTCTGTATATCTAGATTATTCTGTATAAAAGTGTGGAGCCTGCATACATATCCATTTCCCTGTACATTTTCCCTTCTTCATGCATATACCTCAAACTATCAAGTCACACTAGAACCTGATATAACAAGTACACCGAGCCAGCGCCGCTCGCTAGTAACGCCACCGTCATCCCAAAAGAAGTCTCGCTTCCCTGGTACATATGTCGGTTGTCTGAAGGCGTAGTCACGTGAGAGCGCACGTGACTAGTCGCGTGACTACTCCTCGCCTGTCTCATCAAGTGTTTCGTAAACGTCTCCTCGTTGATCTTGGAAATGTCTCCATCCGGCGCTAGTTGGCGGATGATGGCCTCCCGATCCGCATCTGAAAGTCGCTTGTTGATGATGCGTTGCTCAAACTTTAGGAGCTTGGAGAGGTGCTCATTATAGTCGAAATGGGGCACATCATAACGGTTGCCGTGCTCCCGGTGCTGCCCGGTAAAGTGCAGGTTTCGGGGTCCTTCGCCACTATAGAAGTTATGGACACGGTGGCGGGTTTTGGAGTAGCCCGAGTGGCTGGTATGCGCACGACCGCCTGTCCGGCGGTACCTTGGTTCACCATAATACTCGGATTCAAAGCGGGACCGAGGGTTGGCGCCAGCTTGGTGGGAGGAGCGGGGCCTAGACCGGGCCGACGACAATGTCGCATCGTACTCCCGTTTTTTGGCGACATTCTTGAGTGTGTCGTACGCCAGCACCATGGCCACATACTTCTGGCGGTTGCGGTCCTTGGCGTCGTCGCTTAGGTGCAGGTTCACGTCGGGATGGTACTTTTTCGAGAGTTTTTTGAATTGGTGCTTGATGTCCTGCATACTGGCCAGCGTCAGGAGCTCTAGCACTTCATATAGATTGGCCTGCCGGGCGTACTGGCGCATCACGTGCCACATTTCTTGCCCTCGTTGCTCGTTGGTGGAGTTGGCGGGGGAACCTGATGATCTCGCCTCATGTCTGCATGCAGGCATCCGTACCTCCCCAGATCCCCGACTCGGACCCCATTCCCAATCCCTTTTAGGAAGTAAGCTTTTAACATGAAACCTACTTGAAACAGGGATAAAACATGGCTGAAACAGAGATGAAACATGGCTGAAACACTTATGACTACATAAGCATGTTGAGATTCGAGTAATACTTGAATGAAATATGCTTGAAACACACCGAAATATAGCTGAATCTGGGCTGAACCATGCTTAGATCATTGACTACTTGACACAGTTAAAACATGGATGAAACAGAACTGAATCTGGATGAACCTGTTTGAAACATACATGAAACACACATGAAACACACATGAAACACACATGAAACACACATGAAACACATGAAACACACATGAAACACACATGAAACACACATGAAACACACATGAAACACACATGAAACACACATGACACACGCTTGAAACACGCTTCAAAAATGTTTGAAACACTTTTGAAATATCATATGCATGAACGAAACGACTAAATCAAATATCCTGTTCACTGAATACTGGAAACACAGATTAAACAGGAAAGTCTACATACAATTCTGAAACACATCCGACACAGTCTCGAGACATACTCAAAGTTGTGTATCTTTGGAGTATGTTTCTTGAACCTTGAAGAAGTGATCTTGAAACACTTTTGAAACACTTCTGAAACATGAATGAATCATACTCGAAAAATCATTCACCTTCAATAATCATTACATGAAACACACATGAAACACACTCGAAACATACTTGAAACAGTGCTAAACCTTCATCACCTGAGGCATACTTTAGCACACTTGAAACACATCCCTATGACCTTGAATGGGCCCAGAGCATCATTTTAGCATTCTGGAGTATATTTAAGCTTCGGATGTACGGGTTTCCTTTCGTAGCTATACGTCGGTGCACGGGTGCACGTGCGGGGTGTACGTCGGTATACATGTCTGTTGATTTACCAGTCTTTGACTTACAGGTATGCTAGATGCATGGTTTTGTTTTCGGGGGTGTGGCCGGAATTGGACGTGCAGAAGTTCGATTTGGTTCTGCGTGATCTAATACCCCCGGTGCGACATTTCCCTCGGCACGGTGCACGAACACGACATTCCGCGACATTCCGCGCACAGTACTTAAACATCGGGCCCCCATTTTTTTGGCCACCTCCTTCTTCCCACCGCCACCACCTAAAAATGCCCAGACAAAGAAGATCCGCTCCCGTCAAGACTCAGGCCCGTTCCGCCCACACCGCTGCTGCTCCTGCGTCCAGCATGCCTCACTCCCGTCCTGCTGCCGTTTCCCAACCCCAGGCCGCCCAAACGCAACAAGGACCCGGTTTGTTTGGCCAAATGGCCTCCACTGCCGCCGGAGTGGCTGTGGGATCCACCATTGGCCACACTTTGGGTGCAGGAATCACGTCCATGTTCGGTGGTTCTTCGGCACCAGCAGAGGCTCCTCAACAGGACTTGGCCAGCCAGCAACAGCAGCAAAGCTTCCAGCAACAGGGACGTTCGTGCGAAACTGACGCCAGAACCTTCACCAAGTGTTTGGAAGACAACAGTGGCAACATGCAGGTGTGCGACTACTACTTGCAGCAGTTGAAGGCCTGTCAAGAAGCCTCTCGCCACTACTAATCGTGTTAGTCACTTCGTCCGTATTCCCTTTTAGGACATCCAGCTGTCACTTGTCACTTGTCACTTGTCACTTGTCACTTGTCACTTGTCACTTGGTCACTTAAGGGTAGTCACTTAGTGCTTAGTCCCTTGGGACGGTCATTTATTCCTCGGACAGTCACAGATTTATACTTATGCGGCTAGTTCTTACTTGGCTGTTTACTTTTGCTTGATTCGTGCTAGAATGAAGAGATAGCTAGACTCGTGGAATATAGGGTGATGGCTACTGGCTAGAATGTATTAGGCTCTAAGATATTTATGTAAATAGACACTCATCTGGTCACATGTAGAGGATTTGTATTGATGTGCAGGAACGCTGGAATCATATTAAACTACTTTATTGATAAGGACTGGATGGTAATGGGCTATAGAGAAGTCATGATTGGACTACTGAAATGGTTTCATAAATACACCAGTACACCAGTACACCAGTACACCAGCAAAACACCCGTACGTGGAAAATCCGTACAATAAACCCGTACATCAGAAATTCACAGCCAAAATCAGTCACGTGGTTAACACCCCTATTAACTACAAACGTCTATGCCTTTCTCGTAACTGATTTTTTAGTTTCCTGTCTGTTTTAGTGTATGTAGTATTGGAATGGAATTGCGTGTTATTTCATCATAAAGTAAGGTGTTTATACCATTATGCAAAGGCTGCAAATCGGGCCCGCACTTTTCCCAAAAACTATAAATACGCCCCTTCTCCCCTTCACTCCCACTTTCCTTCAATTCTTATGATTAGTCTTCAAAATGGATATACTTGGAAAAACATAGTCTTGGAAATGAATAGTCTTCAAAATGAATAGTCTTGGAAATGATTAGTCTTGGAAATGATTAGTCTTCAAAATGGATATACTTGGAAAAACATAGTCTTGGAAAAACACAGTCTTGGAAATGAATAGTCTTGGAAATGAATAGTCTTCAAAATGAATAGTCTTGAAAATGAATAGTCTTCAAAATGAATAGTCTTCAAAATGAATAGTCTTGGAAATAAATAGTCTTGGAAACAGTGGATGCTATTCTCCCCTGAGGAATGAATGGGTAGGCCTATTTTAAACCCTTGTTTGAACAATTGGGTACCAAGATATCTTTTTCGTTGATACTTCTTCAAGAGGGGGAATGTCAGCTCATAAAACTTTCGAGAACTCGTGTTCGAAAATCAGTTGGTTTCCATTGGGAGAGGATCACCTTAGTGGATCGAACAAAAAAAATGGACATATTGTCCAATTCAGGTGGGAGGCTGAATTATAATGACAGATTTTGGTGAGCTTTTCTTTGAAGAAAGAATAGTTCCAGCATGATCTTAAGAACCATTATAGTGATTGGTCTGGAACTTTAGTGAGGTGTAACATATCACACAAGTACCTATTCATACCATAGTCTTGACTCAACCACACTCCAATTCTTGGGCCAGTTCAAAATCAACATACTTGTCGTCTGTCTCAGCCACATCTCTAACAACCGAGGTAAATGGAGGATAAGGGACATTAGTCCAGAACATTTCAATTAGGATGGAAAATGAGGGAATCGAGAAATGAAAGTGGAGATACTTACTAGAACTTGTGGAGCATGAATGTTGGATCAGATTAAATGACTGACTAATAACACATTCATAAGTTCCAGTCACACAAAAAACATTCACCCATCCACTTGGTCGTCTTTGGTGAAACCAATAGTTTGCATCCACACACTGTAGTCCTTAGAAACACCCGGACTTTTTCTAAAGTCATTTTGCCTGGACTAGTCTCTTGTCACATGTCTCTTGACACGTGTGTCATCAACAGCAATGGTACCTTGAGTATAGTATCACCTAATTTCAGCCTGTTTCAATGGATTAAAAATCAGGTCATGACCATAGTAGTGTATGTCTTGCATATAGCTTATAGTAGACATAGCATCCCAACTCACCTCTTCCTTCACTCCTTCTCTTTATCTTCTCTAGAGTTTTTTTTTTTTTTTTTTTTTTTTTTTTTTCAATATGGGCCTGAATGAGGGAAGCCGTTTAGAGTCGGAATCAGAGTTGGAGTCTCTCGGCCGTTTAACCTGTCCAACTATTTTCCCGGCTTCTCTATCCCAACCACATTGCTCTACACATTGCTATCCAAATCTGGACTTTGGTGGTTTTGAAAATATCTCCAGGAGTTAAAGGAAAGACACCCGATATTTCCAAACCACTGGTTGATTCATCGATAATTTCAACCAGCTCCTTTGGAGAAACCCCTGCTAAAGTGCCAGTCAAGCACGGGTGCACTAGGCTTAGGGAGATATCGGCCGAGGAGATATCGGCCGGGTGTATGTATGATGCGAAACCTCACCGACTGGAGAGTAGGAATCTCTGCATTGGAGGCACTAAGAACTGTTCATGATTCCAAGGTAGTGCGCAACCCAGATCCACTAACTCCGTGCCAGGCCTAGAACCATACCGCAGCATCAAACCATAGACCAAACTAGAGCTCCAACAGTAATACCAACCCACAGTACTAAAATAGTATCTTGGCAACTTCAAGATATGTCTTTTCTGTGCCACATGTCCTGTTTTAGACAATTTCACTATACTTTTAAAGCGGGGATGGTTCGGTAACTCCTGCATCCACCCACCGCATGTAGATTGGCTTAAATTCAATAACAATAACAACCATTCAATTCTCGTTAATTGTTATCGTTCCATTCTGTGATCGTGTATTGGCAGTGGATAGGCAGGTGTGCATGTTGCTATGTGTAGAACGGCTGGCAGTGTTGATAGCAAGCAAGTGTAACACCCCGGAGATCTGGCAGTGTTGCTGAAACTTATTATGCTAGTTTATCAGCCGGGCCTGCAGGTAGATCCCATGCACCTACTCTAGTTTCTTCTTGCAGATGTGGGGCTAACTCCGTCATGCATACATTAATGTACCCAAGATTGTTCCCTAAAATTGAACCCTGAATTCCACATCCTGTCAACCGCTTCTTTTTTTTGGTTCGGTTATTTTCCTGTACATCTCTTCCCCTCTTTCTTATACCCTCCATGTTTGTAACTGATATTGGGAAGAATTCAGGGCTTACCCTATTGGATCAGCCATAAACACACACTGTCTCATATACTGACCATACACTAACCGTACCCCACTGTCCATACATATTATCTCTGAAACTGTATCTGAAACTGTACCAGTAAAGTGTATCTCTAAACTGGACATGTAAATTGTATACAAATATTATGTATAGATCATTCCATTTGGGATGGTGCTGGACTATTTGGGCTGTGCTTGGTGGCTGTAAATATTGTTGAGGGGAGGGAACCTTTTATATTGGGGCTACCCTTAATCACTGTATCACGTGATGGGGAGTTTGTGTCAAGTGCGGAATTAAAACCATCCAGTATTTTTGCAACCATGCACTCCTAAGGATTCCCCAATTGGTTTAACTACAACAGCTGGGAATTGGCCTTTATGTATTGAATGTAGGTCATCTGCATACTACGTGTTTCATGGCTACGTGTTTGTGTCTACGTGTTTGTGTATGTTTCAGGATCGTACATGTGTTTCATGTGCGTGCAGGATTGCATGTCCTTGGGGTATATGACTGAGCCCTCCCCCCTTTGTAGTTTGTGATGCTGATTTTTGTAGCTTAACTTAACTATGATAGACTAAATACTAGGGGCTACAAGACTAGTTGTATCTGGCAAGTGTCACGCTGTCATGCCACACGTTACTACATGCTTTCTATTAGTGCGTGTCCTATGGACTGAATATAGGATACACAGACCTGAGTCTGTACGATCCTAAAGATATTTGGGTGTATTGGGTAATCCACTGAGTTCACCGCTCTTTTTGCGTTTCAGTCTGGACAGAGGAATCTCGACATGAAGTCCAGAGTCATTGTCTAGAGACAAACCTAATCTACAGTCTACAGTCTACAGATAAAGCTAGTCTACAGTCTACAGATAAAGCTAGTCTACTGTCTACTATTTACCGATAAACCATAGTTGACTTAATCTTACTGATAGACTCAAATGACTGAACCAAAACCATACATTAAATGACTCAAAAATCACCTACTATTCATGCTGGATCAAATGGAGATTAACTATGGGATGATATATATGGTCACTAAGAATCCTAATGCTTTAACTAAGAAATCTGGGACTTCTTTTTTTTTCATAAGATTGACCATAAGATATTGAAATCTTCTCCTGCACTATGAGAGTCAATATATTCAGACCGAACCTTTTGCGATTGAATAAATAGATCGCCATATTTTGAGACGAAAGTTGTTTCAAAACAAGACAAACCTTTGGCTAGATGGATCCCGGTCTTCCGGTATCCATACTGCAGATTTCATAACCATATGACTAAAAATTCGTTGATTGATGTTTTTCATGGTTCTATGGAGATTGCCAATGGATTGTACCCTATAGTTGACCCATTGAATAATACCGGAGCTCGTGGTGACTATTGGAAACTATGAAGAAGGCGACTATAAGAAAATCAAGAACTCTATTATGGTGACTATATGCAAATCGAGGCAACTATTATGATCCGGGGGACTATGAAGTCTATTGTGGTAAATATATGAAAATCCCTGCATAGTTAAACTATGCTGACTATTCGCGTCATGGCTATTAGCGTATAGTGATGTTCAGACTAATGTTACTATTAAAGTGTGGTTACTGTTGGAGTCCATTGTGATGCCTATTATGATTATGCGATTATACCACTTCACGACATTATGAGTTGGCTAGTACTAACTTGAAGACAAATATTCGTGAGGAACCCATGGTAACTGACTCTGTGTTCATGACCACTTAACAGGTTTATGGCCGCAAACTGAAATAAAGTACCTGATTAAGGTATTTATTTTAATTATCCTGATTCTGGACATTATTTTTTAAAGTATGGATATTCATTATCTACTTTGAGTTTACCCAAAAAAGTCTAAATAATTTTAGTGGTTACATTCTCCTACCTACAGACATGCGGTCCCTGGTTTCAAAGTAACATCCAGCATGAAAAATAATGAATTGGTTGGACTAATGAATCGGCGTATTATCATCACAGTTTTACCATCAGATCCTGATCTGTATCTGACTGGGAGTACTATACAGGATGGTTTACTGGTGTACTATTATACTGATATTAAGACTGGCAATACTACTTCGGGTCTACTGGAGTACTGGTATACTAATGTGACTACCTCCCGGTTTGGCGTATTACAGCAGCGATACGGAAGGTAATCCCGGTGGCGATCAAGGTGGAAGGAGGATATTTTCGGTAACCAATGGCGAGGTACCCCACAGATTAAGACCGTACGCATTGGAGACGCGGCTACGGGGTTGCATTAGGTGGAGATGCATCTTTGGACGCATCTTTGGAAGCACCATCCGATGCAACGTCTTCCGAGGGGGTGCACATAGACCTATTGTTGCAAACAAGCGTGCAGTCTTTTGCCGCAGCAAGTTAAGCATTAGCCACGAGTATTTGCTCATGTTATGGTATGCAGCAGGATGTAACCCAGCCACAAGGCGCGCGGGGTGGGTGAAGGCTAGCGGCTAATTCCGTCTGGCTGAGTCAAATCTCCTGCATCTCCGCCTTTTCAACTACTCAATCCCATTACCAGGCATAGAGATTAGAATGCCTAAATGGTTCATGCAACCTATACTTATCTGGGCTTCACTCAATTGGCTCATATCTACATTTACAAGAGTCACAGGAAGAAGAGGTTCAAGTGACTGGCTTTGGAAGTGATTCACGTGGCCAATTACCATTTCCAACGCTTCATTTCTGGAGTGCCACATTCAGTGGCCGCTTTATTATGGTGGACAGTGGCCGAAATTCTTGGCTGGGGGTAAACTTCCTACAAATAGAAGGAGGCTCCAAGTGTGCAGGAAGACAGCCAAAAACCAGGCAAAGTTCCCGGGTTCGTGGATTCCGCCCAATGCATCTTGTCCCATTTCTGAAGCTACAGAAAGATATAAAAGCCCCTAGATCCGCCCCTCCATTCCAGACTTTATTCTCTCAAGATCTCAAAGACCCTCAGTCACTGAACAGATATCATTCTACAAAGACAGATATCAACGAGACCTAACGATTCACCAGCAACCAAACTTTTCAACTAGTACCTCGGACCAATATTCGATCAGTACTTCTGTCAGTTCTCTCAGTGACCAATTTTTTTGAATTCTTCCTTTTTCAGAATGAAATTTAGTGCTGTTTTGATGACCTCCTGCATGGCCGCAGGAGCCTTGGCCCAGACCCCATTGGTCTTTTATGCCAAGGTCAACAACTCCATGGTGCCTCTTTTCGGAGATTTCGTGGAGCCTCCACCAGTCGTGGGGTCCAAGTTTAGTGTGCTCTCGTATAACGATGCTCGCAATCCCCCTATGGAGTTTACTGTGGAGGACGATTATGCTGTGACTTACGATGCAGTCACTCCGGGATATGTGGGATTTTTCCATAACCTTCTTTCGTATGGAGGTTCCATTCCCAAGACCAAGTTGGGGTTGGATGAACACATGAGGGTGACCAGCGCCAACTTTTACTCGTGTGATGGCTATCCGTATGGGGAGATGCGGTGGATTGGACGCAATCCAGGTTCGCATAAGGATGAGTGTTTCGAGGTGGATGTTTATCTCTTGCCAAGTGAGAAGACTCACTGAGTGGGTCAGTATTGACTTTAGTACTCAGCACGAAGTGCGGAGTCACTGGGTCCCTCAGTACCGTACTCGGTCTCATCTCAGTCAGTAAGTTCGACATTGTCCAATACTAAGTTGAGTCCTTTGTGAGTACTGGACAATTATTAGTACTGAGTACTGCTGAGTACCGGACAATTATTAGTACTGAGTACTGCTGAGTACCGGACAATTATTAGTACTGAGTACTGCTGAGTACTGGACAATTATTAGTACTGAGTACTGCTGAGTACTGGACAATTATTAGTACTGAGTACTGCTGAGTATTGAGTACTGCTGAGTACTGCGCACAGACACCTTTAAATACAGTTTAGTATCAGTTATGGAGTTCATAGTTGTATTTAATCAATGTTTGGTTTTTTTAAACAATAGCCTTATGGAGCGTCAAAGGAGTCTTGCGTATAGCGTGAATAATAGATCAACTTGAAAGTGGTTCTTCAGACCAATAATACGAATACTCGAGAACAGTGTTTCGTAATTAATCACTTATAGTGAAAAGACACTATTATACTCCCTAGTACTAGTTTCTAGTATTCGTGTCTAGTTTCAGTACGCCAGAATAGACCCTTATCTTTGTATAAGTCTTAGGATTCCAGTCTGATTTCCAGTCTGATTTCCAGTCTGATTTCCAGTCTGATTTCCAGTCTGATTTCCAGTCTGATTTCCAGTCCTACTATTAGCTCCTGGTAATCTACCATAGTGTCTACCATATTGTCTAGCATAGTGTGTAGCATAGTGTGTAGTGGCTGGTATTGGTGTTAGGTTCGAGGTGTACCATTCTGGTTCCTTCAAATCCACCATAGTGCTCCACCAATTTCATTGTTTCAAGTCTACGCTGTGTAATGCTAATGGCCTTTTTAAGCGTCCCAAAACACCCAAACATGATTTTTTACAATAGAGTGGTATGAAGTAGCTGTCACACTCTGCCAAATGTACAGGAGGCCATATAGAGTACGACGAATACTGTACAAGCAAGTAATCAGTAGAGTACTAGTAAAGTACTAGTAGAGTGATTTATAGAGTAATTTATAGAGTACTAGTAGAGTGATTTATAGAGTAATTTATAGAGTACTAGTAGAGTGCTTTATAGAGTAATTTATAGAGTAATTTATAGAGTAATTTATAGAGTAATTTATAGAGTAATTTATAGAGTAATTTATAGAGTAATTTATAGAGTACTAGTAGAGTACTAGTAGAGTACTAGTAGAGTACTAGTAGAGTACTACTAGAGTACTACTAGAGTACTAGTAGAGTACTAGTAGAGTACTAGTAGAGTACTAGTAGAGTAATTTATAGAGCACTAGTAGAGTAATTTATAGAGAATGTTCAGCACTTAAATTGATTCAATTCTGTGGTCATAAAGATAGTTTTCTTCTTTCTGGTTATAGTGTGCAGTATTTAGTGAAGTCAGTCGTGGATCAATATCTATCTATACCTATATATATTTATATGTATCTGTGTATATCTATATGTGTTAGATTCTGGTTACGTCCAGTACTCTGTTTTGTATGTTTATTCGCCGATCATTTATCCGGGTACGACCTCCATGTCAGATTCTTGAATACGTCTAGTACTGGAGGTCGTACCCACCCGTCGTACTATGGCTCACTCTGGCTTCTTTGGTGCCCTCATCATCAACGAATGAACATAAACCCCAGTACTAGACGTCTTCAAGAATCTAACAATATGTATCTATGTAGATCTATATTATAGAGTACTACTAGAGTACTACTTCTATGTATATCTATATTATAGAGTACTACTAGAGTACTACTTCTATGTATATCTATATTATAGAGCACTACTAGAGTACTACTAGAGTACTAGTCCAATTTTCTGGAGTTTCCAATTTTCTGGAGTTTCCAATTTTCCGAAGTTTCTTTTTCTCTGATAAAACCTGAACATTCATATTTTCAATCATTTTAATCCTACAACTTTAATAGTCATAGCAGGAGCTAGAACTTCCCACATAAATATAGTGATATAAACTGGCGAAAGCTACCAATAAGATAACAGCTAGGAATATCACTTCTAATGTTTGACCATGTGTTAAATAATTATAAGCCAAGTTTTAGTTTTAACAACTATTAATCATTCTATGATCATATAATTGATCCTCCATTTGGACATACTTTATTAGGGGCACCCAAAATATTCTTAATTGTATGTTTTTAACGTGTTCGAAACCTTAGTTGCTTACTTTATTACATTATTATATATCCATATCGATAATATGAACCCTGCTGTTCGATCTAGCACCCTTGAGAATATTCCAGACAATCCTTGCCATTGTGCTAAAGGAGAATTTTTCAAATGCCTTTTTTTTTAGTCATATAAGCCGCTCCGCTTCCGCTTCTTGAGGAATGATCAACGAACATCGTATCCTTTAGGCATAAATGTATTAAAGAATACAACATGTTAGCCCCCATGGTCAGTGCACTAGCCTTTGGATGTTGAAATCTGCACTGGTCGATCTGTTTCGATGCATCTCTTTCCTCTAGCCCAGACTAGTCTATGAGTACTAGTGGAGTAATTTATAGAGTACTAGTAGAGTAATTTATAGAGTATTTATAGAGTACTTAGTGGAGTATCAGTAGAGTAATTTATAGAGTATTTATAGAGTACTTAGTGGAGTACCAGTAGAGTAATTTATAGAGTACTTAGTGGAGTATCAGTAGAGTAATTTATAGAGTATTTATAGAGTACTTAGTGGAGTACCAGTAGAGTAATTTATAAAGTATTTATAGAGTACTAGTAGAGAAATTTATAGAGTATTTATAGAGTACCAGTAGAGTAATTTATAGAGTAATTTATAGAGTACCAGTAGAGTAATTTATAGAGTACTTAGTGGAGTACACGAAGTAGTACTAATTATTCACTAGAGTAACTTCTAGAGGAAGTGGTCAGTCGTTGTAAACGGGTACATAGAATGTACGGAGAAAAGGTACGTCGTGAATATGTTGTAACCGGGCCACTAAAACAATTAGGCAGAATTTGAACAATACGCCTGTGCAGAACTTGAAGAAACAAAAAGTATAAGAGGTGTTTTCAACTTTTGTTTTAGTATATATTAATATACACGGATCCGTAAGTTGTACGTTACAAGACCAAAATCCTATGTAACGGGTCCACAGCGCTTCTTATACTTTTCAGTTCGTCTAAGACCTGCACAATCTCTATTGTTCAGGGTTTGCACTGCCTCCATTGTTCAGGGTTTGCACTGCCTTCTTGTGCAGGGTTTGCACTGCCTTTTTGTGCAGGGTCTGTGCAGCCCTATTGTCCTTTCAATGGCCTGCGTACAACATATCCACGACGTACCTTGCCTCCGTACACGCTAGGTATTCGTTGACAGGTTTTGTGGCCCCGTCACATAGGACTTTGGCTTTGTAAGGTACAATATGCATATGCCTGCATATAGTGCTTTTTCAAAACGATTCAAACCAATCTAGCCAAATTAAACCAGCCAGTAATTTAAAAAGTTTCATACATCCTAAATCACGGCTTATATACAGGTCCCCAAGGAATCCAGTTCAAATTCTTCCATTTTGAGCCTTGATATGTACTGCAACATTCCCAAATGCAGTACATATGAAGCAATCCTCCAGACTTAAAATTGAAAATAAATTGTAATGAAAGTTGGTGTGAAATTTGGTGTCTTAAAATTGAAAATAAATTCTAATGAAGTTGCGGTGAAATTTGGGGTGAAAGTTGGTGTCCTAAAATTGAGAATAAATTTTAATAAAATTTGGTGTGAAACGTTACGCCATTTGGCTGAAAAGACTGTGCTAGGCGTACGCAGACGTTTTGAATTTTTGCTTGGTTTAATTTTGCTAATGTGGTTCGAACCATTTTGTCGTTGGTTTGAACCATTTTGAAAAACACCCTATCAATGTATATACTAAAACATAAATTGAAGTACTACTGTACTACTGTACTATACTCTACTGTACTACTGTACTATACTCTACTGTACTACTGTACTATACTATACTGTACTACTGTACTACTGTACTATACTATACTGTACTATACTGTACTATACTATACTGTACTATACTATACTGTACTATTGTCAACGANTACTATACTGTACTATACTGTACTATACTATACTGTACTATACTATACTGTACTATTGTCAACGAATACCTAGCGTGTAAGGAGGCAAGGTACCTCGCGGATATGTTGTACGCAGGTCATTGACATCACCATGTCAAC